>JAPYZC010000618.1:0-31634 GCA_030522665.1 Ichneumoninae sp. A BG-2022a | reverse complement strand
TCTAACAAAGCGAAGACATTGGTGTATTTTTTCGCGCTGAACCTGAATCGGCCAGTCGTTTTGCATAAAAGGCAAACACGACGTTGACGTTAAAACAAGCTGAAAATTGAAATTTTAATATGGCTTCCTCATATAAGTTGCAAATTGAAATTTTCATATGGCTTTCTCATAATGTTCCTTTATTTGCGGAGCTTCCTCCACGAGGAATAAAGGAACATTATGAGAAGGCCATTTGAAAATTTCAATTTGCAACTTTTTTTTTTTTTGGAAAAACGTTTTACTTTCGAAGAGGCTTGACAGTCGGCGAGCGTGTACCGACCGCGATGAGCTATAAACGTCGTACTTTGACGAGAGCCAAAACCAATGGATAACTCGCACTATATCGGTACACGTAGAAATTAGTCTGGAACTTGGCAAGCGGGCGAACCGCGCCTTTAAATAGACTCGCAACTGTTGGACGGTAATGAATGGAACAACCATGACCTGTGTGGGTGCATCCTGGGAGTCACACGCACACTCGCAGATCGTGAGTCTCGAGCGAATTTCTTACTAAACGGAAGTGAAGATCTTGCGGGCGGAAACTTAAACCGATTTCGTGTTCGAAGCTGGTCTGAATACATTCGATACAGCATGATTGTGTGGAGTGAAATATCAAACGATCGAGCGTTTTGATGCGAGTATGCGAGTAAGCGCAACCTGTTTGCTATGGGGATTTACCTGTTTACCTTCACATCTTGGGAAGGACCCGTGATTTTTATATGACTGAAACAACTCTCAAAAACACTTAGATTTTACAAAAATCGTTTATAATTATTTATTATTAAAAGAATTAAATCGTTGATCGCCATAATAAAAAAATCTTAAAAATTCTGAATAATCTTGTCTCATATTTCAAAAAAGTTTAAGATTTGTGACGAAGTGGACCGGCGTCACCTTTTATGTTTTTCTAACATTTCGAAAAAAAAACAGTGGACAAAATTTGAAGTAAAAATCCGTTCATTATGGGTTATCGATTGACCATTGTTATATGGAACACTGCATTTTTGATACACTTTTCAGATTTTTTCGAAATTAAAATTTTTTTTTGTACAAAAAAAAACTCTTCGGAAAAACCTGACAAAATTCCCAAAAATACAGTGTTATATGTAAAAAAAAATGGTCAAGCGATAACCCATAATCGACTGATCTATTCTTCTCATCTTTTCACTGTTTTGTAGAAAAAAGAAATTAGAAGTTTACATCGGCCCACTCCGACTCAAATCTTAAATTTTTTGATTTATTACACAAGATTTTTCAGACATTTTTTATTTTGCCAATCAATAAGTTCTTTTTTATAATCATAAATATTATTAACAATTTTTTTTTAATTTAATAACAAGTCCGAGTGCTTTTGAGAGTTAGTTCAGTAATATAAAAAAATTACAAAACCGATCCAAGGTGTTGAGCGTTAACCCAGGTCGAAATGGTAGGGAATACCCCATATATGTATATATGTATATATGTATATATGTATATATGTATATATGTATATATGTATATATGTATATATGTATATATATGTATTTGGAACTCTTGACAGATATTTTTCTTCGATATTGTATCGAGCAGAAGTGGTGGTTCGAGAGTGAAATTCGATAAAAAATATATGAAAAGCTCACCCATGTCGTCGATAATCGGGGCCATTCGAAGGGTAACCCCGACGAGGAGCAACGACATCGCGAGCAGGAGACAGGCAGTCGCCACGATGGTCCATCTGGCTCTCGGAGGCAGCTCTTCGGGATCGACGTATTCTTCCTCCGGTACTTCGGGCTCGACTATTCGTCGTCTTCGTTTTCGCTTTCTCCGCGGTCGGTGATACCGCTCGCGTTTGTCGTCCCGTCTCTCGGGTCCGCTCAGCGAATCCTCCTCCTCGAGCTCGTCCTCGAGATTCAGCGCCACGTAATCGTCTTCATCGTAGTGGATTTTACTGTGCGAGCATACACGAAAGACACATAGACCCCATGTACATCCGACGGTAGCTTTGCGGTGGCAATTGCAGTTTCACGTGCAGAGACAATCGCCGGACGGATAAAACGATAGCAATATCCTTCGATATTTCTACACTGAGAGAAAGATCCAGTAAAAATTACTATATCGCTTCAGAGATATTACCATAACACATCCCCAAGTAGCAAAAAGACATCTGGTACGAAAAAGTCATCCGAATGGGTTACATAAGCTCGCCCGAATGGTAACTACAAGCTATCCTATGTCTAAAAGCCAGATGTTTAAATGTCTTATGTCTAAATGTCTTATGTCTAAAAGTTCTATGTCTAAAAGTTCTATGTCTAAAAGTGCTATGTCTAAAAGCCCTATGTCTAAAAGTCCCATGTCTAAAAGTCCTATTTCTAAAAGTACTATTTCTAAAAGTCCTATTTCTAAAAGTCCTATTTCTAAAAGTCCTATGTCTAAAAGTCCTATTTCTAAAAGTCCTATTTCTAAAAGTCCTATTTCTAAAAGTCCTATTTCTAAAAGTCCTATGTCTAAAAGTCCTATTTCTAAAAGTCCTATTTCTAAAAATCATATTTTTCAAAAAGTCATATTTCTAAAAGTCCTATGTCTAAAAGTCCTATGTCTGAAAGTTAACTGTTGAACGCACTCGCCTTCGGCACGTGCGGCACTTTCACACTCGTCAAGAACTCCCTTTCTACGCCCTTGCTATACAAATAACTATTCTTAGATATTATGGCAAAAATTCTTGGATAATCTGAGACTTTCTGCCATAGGTGGCGCCCTGGCGCTCTACAACTATGTGCCATGGTAATATTTTTTAGATGATCGCTAACTTTTGCTAGATCCTTCTGTCAGTGTAAACGGGAATGCAATCATTTTTTTTTGTACAGCTTTCATACGCAGCGAACAGAACAGAACAGAGTCAATTGATTCATTTGTCACCCCGCGACTGTAGTACACATCCACAAACGAGTCCGCCGACTTTGAGTCGATATTAACGGCAGCGGGTGAAACTTTGCAGACGCGAAAACCGCGATACGACGGAACGGTACCGATCCGAGAATCAATAACTGGCGCATCCATTCTTGCCTTGCCCTCTCGTATCTCGCTGGCACGAGGAAAGAGACATCGCGGGGGGGGGGGGGAGTGCATCAATGTACATTTTATGTGTGAACAGCGGAATACTCACAGGTGTGCCGAACTGTGGGACAAGTAGCAGACACTCCGGTGAAGTCCCGGATAGTCGCAAGTGTCGCTCAGCGCCTCCCGAGTCCTCTCGAAATTTATCAAAGCGAGATCCTGATCCGCGTCGATGTCCAGAAGCTCGAATCTCGAGTCGAGGGCGCGATTCACGTCCCTCAGCACGTTCCCGCTCTTCGAGTGTCTTCGTTTCTTTCGCGGGCTCCTCGGCATTTCCGAAGCCCTTCGACGCGACTTGTCTGCAGCGACAACAGTGCAATACATTTCCCAGTATTGGGAAAGTTAGATATTTTATAAAACATAACGGGTACGTTTATTATTATTATTATTATTATTATTATTTATTTACAGAAAATAAGCTTTCACTTTTTACATCTTAATGAAAGAATTTTTTTTAATTATGTAATTAGGGGAATTTTTGTTTTTCCAAGACAATGTTATGAGCAATTATCGACAAATTTTGGGAAGGAAAGATTTCGTTGGGACAACCTTCATTTCGACTTTACTCCTGGGATAATAAAATTGGATTTCTTTCCGACGCCGCTAAAATAATTACCAAATTCCTTGCGTGCAGCACGGGCGGACAATTGCCTATTATTGACTAATTATCATTATTAACTTATTACTGTTTCATAACTCCCTGAGGAGTAACAGGGCTCTTTACTCGCTCTGGAAGCCCAGGGGTTTAACGGTCGTTGGCGAATATGACGATTTGGCGCCGCGAGAAATGTGGTTACTTTAACGAAGTCGGAACAAAAGTATCGTATGCTATACGGGATGGAGCGGATTTTCACCTCGTGTAATCGGCCAAAAAGTATTGTATGCTGTAGGCGAGAGAGCGGATTTTCTGCCCCCGCTTCGCTCAGGCGGCAAACTTCACAGTAGGCAAAAATCACGACCCTGAGGATGTGTGCGTGATGTCAAATTTCGTCATTGGCAAGTCTCTACCAACGCACGGCTTTAAGAAGAATTTCATTCTCCAAGTGGGCTTCGCCGAGCGAAGTTTATACCACGCAAAAAACCGCCGTTGCAACTTGATGAAATTTAGTCTCATGCAGATATCTTCAGGATCCTCGAAAATCGCGCACTTTCCTCTCTTATAGCATACAGGAGAGAGCGGGGCAAAATGAGACAGAGGGGCAATACGCAATTTTTCAACAATTTTTTTATGCCTCATTTTCCCATATCGATACATCCGGATTTTCTGCTCCGTTTTGCCCCACTGCCCCATCCAAAAATTATTCGAAATTCGCTATTTGACCAACTGTCCCGTTTTGTCCCACTATCCCATTTTGCCCCAACGATATACCCGGATTTTCTACCCCGTTTTGCCCCACTGCCCCATCCAGAAATAATTCGAACATTGCACTTTGCGCAACTCTGCCGTTTTGTCCCATTGTCCCACTTTACGCCGCTCTTTCCTACTATTTTATTTCAAGATAGTAAAACCTTTCACAATATTGCTCAATACACCCAACCCACTCCTGAAGGACATAAATTAACGAATCCAAAAAAACAAAGAAAAATCTATCTCCATGCCGGTTTTGTTTATCACGAGAATAGTTACCGGAACGTTGTTTATGATGGTCCCGGGATGTCGGATTTTCGATGTAATCGCCGCACGGTGCGGAGTCGTGACGCCGATGTCGATGAGCGTCACGTTTCTTGGCCTCGTGACCGTGCCGGTTATTGTCGCGACGGTGATGCTGGTGGTTGCGGCTACCGTGGTAATTGCCGTTTCGCCGGTTGGTGTGATGATAGTGATGATGATGGTGCTGGTTCTGGGAGGATGAGGCCGTCGATGATGACGTTAGTCGAGGCCTTCGTGGACTCGGAGGGGCGCTGCCGGACTTCTTGGCGACGGCCGTCCCGGTGGCCGAGGAGGCCTTCATAGCCTCGACCTTCGTCTCGACGAGGGCCGCCAGGACGGCCTCGAGACGAACGACCTCCGCCCCGCTCGTCGCGTCCTCCGTCGACACCGCTTTGTCCGCGACATCGGTACCCGAAGGCATAACCGTCATCGCGCGACTTCGACCGATCTCGACCAACCCCCCTTCAGGTCTCACATAATCGCGTCAACGATTCCCAATCCCTCGCAGGCTTCTCGTTCCAGACGATCGACAAAATTTAACCACGCGAACAAACCCCTCAGTCGGGTCTCCGCGTCGAGAGGCCGCAAGATTTAGAGGGACGCACATTCGCACCTTCCGTCATCCTCGGCCGTGCGGATCGCTTTTTTTTGGATGTCCGGATCCCCTTGCGATTGTACCGTATATATATATATATATATGTTTATATATATGTGTATACGTTATATTTATATTTTCGTCAAATTTCACAACGGAGCATCCGCGAAGTTGAAGAAGCAACCGTCTTCCTGCTACGCCCGATCGATCGACTCATCGACGTTTCTTATCGAATCAGTGAGTTTGAACGAGAACTCGGTTCTCGTCAAGAGGAGGCCTCGGACGTCCTCCATGTGACTCGCGGCTCCGATCTCGCCCGTGGATTTCCAGCGAGTGACCTTTCTCACGAGCCTTGGCCACATTATCGTTATCGCAGTCGCTGGGAGGATTTTCGACGACGAGAACGAGTATGGACGATGAACTCGCTTCACTCTGCCGACCCTCTTTCCTTGGGTTTTTCTTCCCTTTTTTTTATGATTTTTTTTTTTTTCTTTTGCTTCGTCCCCTCACGAACGGCCCTCGACTGGATCCTCCCTCGCCCGCGGTCTAATGTCACTCACTCTCTTGAACTCGCTCCTCCGGCTCGGCGCTGCCTTCCTGGATACAGTGAGACACGTGTACATTTTCGAGATTATTAAATTTTTCAGCCCTCGGAAAAACTACCAACGCCATCGCACTCTCTAACTCTCGCTCTTGGAATTTTTTCATTCTGTTGTTTGGGACTGACGACAAGTTCTGAGATGACTTTGAGATCGGAAGTTATGAAACTGCAATACTCGAGACTACGTTGTTTACGGGCAAACCTTTTTTTTCATTTCGACAACGCGTTCTATTGTTGCCGCTGCCCTTTTGGCATTGCGTTCATCCGCAGAGCTTTTATTCGCGATTACCAGGAACACCCTGAAGGAAGTGAGAGAAAGGAATGGTTGGATTAACCAACGCAAGGTGACATAGGAGAGAGCGGGACAAAATGGGACAATGGGGGCAAAACTCAATTTTCCAATAATTTTTCGACGCCCCATTTTGGCCTAACTATACATCCAGATTTTCAAGTCCGTTTTGCCCCAATCACAAACATCGCCACCATCCAAAAGTTATTGGAAAAATGCGCTTTGCCTCATTGTCCCATTTTGCCCCGCTCTCCCCTACGTTCAAAGATGTTATTTGGTGGCTGCAAAAAAATGTTTGTTTGAGTCGATAAATTTTGAAGCGTTTGAAGCAAATAATCGTTTAATGAGACAATGCTGTATTTGTACCAAAAAAAGAACAACTTTGCACGTGTGTTACGGCGACTTTTGGCCAATCCAAACATTTTTTTTTGCTCGGAGCGGAATTGAGGTTACCGACGGCAGACTTCAAATAGACCAATGTACAATGACTTGCTCTGGACTCGCATATAACGTTTGTGTTAATGTCGTCTTTCCTGTACACTGTAAATAAAATTGTAAATTTAATGTACCGGCCTGGACATTTTTATGGAAAAACTAGTATATTAAATTTCGCGTACAATTGTGATGAAAATTTAATGTTCAGTGTATGAAAAACATTGAAAATACTTTATTTTAAATAATTTCAATGAAAAAATATATTCATTTTTTATCACAATTGTACATTAAATTTAATGCAACAGTTTTTGCATAAAAACTTCCAGTCAGGTACATTAAGTTTATATAAAATATAATAAGTTTATATAACAAATAAATGAATAAATAAACATTTTTTTTTCAGTGTAAACAACCCTGTTATGACTGCGACTACGAGGCAACTCCGAATCGGGAGTTGCACCAGTTCCGCTAGCAACCAGAAAAAAAATTTATTTGACGGCCACCGTTTATTAAGATTAATTAAAATATTTATTTGATTTAAATAAATATTTATTTAAATCAAATAAATATTTTACTTAATCTTAATAAACGGTGTCCGTCAAATAATTTTTTTCTGGGTGAGCGCAGCAGCATCGAACTGAATTGCATTGCTTCCTTCTCATGACAAAAAGTAATACCCACATTTTCCGAAACCGACCCCATTTGACTTTCCCTTTTTTTATAATTTTTGAAATAATGAAAAAAAAATTTATAACGATAATCGAGCGTGAGATGGTAAAGAATGCAATTGAGGGAGGTCAAGTGCGATAAGCACATGTCAAAGTGGCATGCACCGCGAGATAAACTCGTGCGATCGTAACGAGGGGAGAGAGCTTCGCGCCCTCGTCCCGAAGCAACGTGTTGCTTGTCGGATATCTCCGAGAGATTTTCTTGAGCCAAGAAAATCCTTCGCCGGAAACGCCTGAGGCACGTTCGGGTTTTCGACAAACACGGAGCTGTGCCAACCGTCGGTGAGTCAAGTGAATTTTGTTTTATTGTAACACGTTTTGTTGTCATCGAACGAAGCACCTCGATCAGCGGAGTTGCTATGCCACCCCTATTCTATATTTATGCTTCACGTTTTTTTATTTTTTATTCCTGAGCCGACATACGTATTGGGGGGGAAATAAAAAAGGGGATAAACGTGTGTGGCAAAAAGGACCTGCGGTCCTATCGTCCAGTAAATTCATGTTTATCTATCCATTTTCCAGCGAGAAGCCTGCTGACCTAATTTGACACCTTTCTTCTATATTTATGTTTAAGGTTTTTTATATTTTAATATTTCTGAGCTTTCATCTATATTGGAGTGGCTGAAAAAGAATAAACGTGAGTGACAATAAAAAAGGAACTCCGGTCCTATCGTCCAATACATTCATATTTATTTATCCATTTTCCCGCGAGAATCGTTCCGACCTAATTTAACACCTAATTTACCACCCTTCTATATTTATGTTTTAGGTTTTTTATTTTTTATTTCTGCCCCTTCACACGTACAGGAGTGAATGAAAAAAGGATAAACGTGAGTCACAAAAAAGGAACTGCGGCCCTATCGTTCAATACATTCATATTTATTTATCCTTTTTCCAGCGAGAATCCTCCCGACCTAATTTAACACCTAAGTTACCACCCTTCTATATTTATGTTTTAGGTTTTTTATATTTTATTTCTGAGCTTTCATCTATATTGGAATGGATCAAAAAAGGATAAACGTGAGTGACAAAAAAAGGAACTGCGGTCCTGTCGTCCAATAAATTAATGTTTATCGATCCATTTTCCAGCGAGAATCCCCCCAACCTAATTTAACACCTAATTTACCGCCCTTCTATATTTATGTTTTAGGTTTTTATTTTATTTTTTCTGCAACTTCACACGTATATGAGTGAATATAAAAAGGATAAACGTGAGTGACAAAAAAAAGGAACTGCGGTCTTATCGTCCAATAAATTCATGTTTATCTATCCATTTCCCAGCGATAAACCTCCTGACCTAATTCGACACCGACACATCGGTAACACAAGCACAATTGTATATACACTGCGTATCTCCCTTACGAAAGTGCACTTAAAGAATCAGCAAACGCGATGAAAATTTCATCCATCGTGAAAAAGGATATTTTGATGATTTATAACCCCTGCTCGAACGGGAGGATAACTTTGCCGACGAATTTCCCAATTATTGATATATTTTCGTTCGTCGCGTGCTAAACTGTGCCGTGCAGAGTTCTCTGCGGCACTCGGTCGGCCGCAGAGATCCGCCGTGGTGTGAAAATAAATCAGTTCACCTAGCGAATAAAAAAAAATCCTCTTTCAACAAAGAAAAAACAAAAATAAAAGATTAACCGCTAAGCGGAAGTGAAATTAAACGATGTAATAAGGTAAAATTCACGCCCACCGTGCGCCGTGCTCGGGACGATATTCGGGGGTAATGATCTTAATGCCTTGGCCCAGTTACGGCACCCTTGCCAACGGGCCACCCCGCTCGGTCTCTCCCTAGTCCGCGATATTCCCAAACCCCGTTACGACAAGCAAAAAAAAATTATTAAAAAAATATATAAAAAGAATTGTGCTCAAAAGTGTGGATAATTGAAATTATTATGTACGCCTTGTCGGAACCATTCCGGCCATGCGACCACGACACACAAACCCTTGCTCGATCTCTCCCTCGTCCGCGATATTCCCAAACCCCGTTACAACAAGCAAAAAAATTATTGTAAAAAAATATTTAAAAAATTGTACTCAAAAGTGTGGATGATTGAAGTTTTTATGTACGCCTTGTCGGAACCATTCCGGCCATCCGACCACGATCCACAAAACCCTTCTCGGTCTCTCCCCCGTCTGCGATATTCCCAAAACTCCGTTACACCCGGCAAAAAAATTATAAAAAAAATGATGCACAAAAGTGTCAATAATTGAAATTATTACGGACATCCAAACATGGTCTGCTTAACCCTGCTATGTCTCTCCCCCGTTCGCGATATTCCCAAACTCCCCTTACATCGGGCTAAAAAATTATAAAAAAAGATACACTGAGAAAAAATGACATAGCAACAATATCAACTTTTTACCATAAAAAATAATTCCCGTGGGGAACGTCTATATATTATAGTTACGACTATAACAAAAAATAATCGTTGCAACCACAATTATGATTAGACCAATTGAATCTGCACTATCAGAAACTGTCAACGTAGACGTTTCCCCTGGGAACTATTCGATATAGTGAGAAATCCTATCCTTTTTCCCAGTATATATATATATACATATATATAAAACAAAAGATGCCCAACAGCGTCGATAATTAAAATGACTATAAACGCCTATCCGGAACCATTCCGTACACGACTCGCGAACCCCAGCTCGCTCCGCGCTATTCCCAAGCCTCCAAAAAAAACGACAAAAATAAAAAAACAATGCCCACCAGTCCCGATAATTAAAATGAACATATAAGCCTTGTAGGAACGATTCCGGCCCTCCGAATCCGCAGAGCCGTCGCGTGACTCGAGTCCCAAGGGTGAAGTTTCCGGCGATAAACCGGCGCTACATGGTACATTGTGTACGCTATAATTAATCGGAGCGTATAAACCGCAGACTCTCGTCTGTTGACGCTGTTGCTGGGACGGTCGGTCCGAGCGGTAAAACGACCGTCTCCCCGCTCGTCCGGCGTGGAGATGCGAAAACCCTAAAGGAAGTTCTACATGCGATTCATCGTGCAATGCACATACTCACACGTATGCACGATACGTTAAAGTATCGCAAAGTAATCGCGGTTTGGGGACACAACTCGACGACAACACTCTCACTCACACCGACGCACGCGCGCCACTTTGGTCCTGGGATCGTTCCGCGAGAGGAGCAGTGCGAACCCGTCAGTGTTACGCCATACGAGCGATCCGCGCGGCGGGAGTAGTAAGAGTCGCGATCGGGTCAGCCGCCCGAATACGCTGTGAAGTAGTGACTGCTGGCAATGACCAGGCGCCTGCCAGGAGACCAAGCGAGCAGGAGTGCAGGCGGACCGGCTCGGAGCGTACGCAGGTAGAGCGAGGAAGAGAGCGAGAGCGGGGGGGGGGGGGCGGTCGGAGGGTTCTCCGGTGGAGCCTCGTTTCGTTCGAGCTCCCCCCTCTCCGCCCTCCGCCGGTCGGTTTCATCGGTCTCGTCCGCCCCTCGCTGATCTCCCTCGCTCTCGGAAGATCCGAGGCCTTCGAGCCTCGGTTGTTCGCCCCCCACCCCGCGCGCGCTCCGCTGCCCCTCCGGAGGGGGAGGGAACTCGAGGCGCGCCCGGGGTGATGGCGCACGACAAAGGGAAAACGAGGGAGAGCAGGAAAATGAAAGGACAATGCGAAAGAGAGACGATAAGGGTGAGCGAAGGGGAGCGATGAGGATGGGAAAACGGCGGGTCGAAGGGTGGGGGTAGCGCGAGCGGCGGGGATGATGGCGTTGGGTCGTCTCACCCACGTGGAAGGGAGGCGCAGGGTGGATGGACGAGGAGGGCGAACAATGTCGGGGAGATGCGGACGAGCGAGAGAGGGCTGACGCTAAGGGATGCTGGGAAACGACGAGCTCAGCGGGCACCACGAGCCACGGACCATTCCCGCGCGCCCGTGCTACGAGGGCGCAGTGCGTCGCTGTACCGCTTCGATCCGGGGTGGCGCTTGTACCCACGTGCAGCCGCCTATTTCTTTTTCTATCACTCTTATCTCTTTTACCCCATTCCTCGCCGGGGCACCCCGGGGGGCGGAGGGTGTGCTTACGCATACAGGCGGAATGTAGTTACGTACTTTGCGTCGGGCGGGCTGGAAAGGGCCGAGGTTCGCCGCTGTCAAAATCATTTACTCGGAGGGAACGCAAGAGGGCTCGTTCGATATCGCCGACGTTCGAGCCCCGACCGCTTATACGTATACGCGACTGTTTCATCCCTCCCGAGAGTCGGACACCTTATCGCGGACTCCATTGTAAACTTATCTACGGATATCTGGCACATTTTATCGCACTCCCGAGGGCCGACCGAAACAACCGACGAACCTTAGATATCTATCGCGGCCGCATCACGCAAAGTTACGAGATATCGCGGAACGTGCCTTTCGACTCGTATACTCTGTATTTCGGTCTGGAGAAAATGAGCAACCGAGTCGTGGGTGTGCATTTTATCGTGGAGGCGAAAACTGTTGGAGCGGACAGTTGGATTCAATTATATCGGAGTATGAAACTTGTATATGTATATATATCATTTTTTTTTTCAGCCGCTCCTCGCTGGGACGAAACTTTTACGAAGCACACTTTCACGACTGGCTCGACGAGCTGACTCCGATTCCCTCCTCGTAACTTCGCTTTTTTGTTGTTGCCATGCCGCGTTTCGCCCTACAGGGGAAACGGAGCGAAATTTATATCGGCGTCTTATTGCCAGTCTCCTCGGCGCCAGCACAAAAGATATTAATATTACTTCGAGTCCGGAGAGTAACGGTGAATTTATTTCTTCGTGTCTCTGTGTTTCTTGCACCGCTTGCAGAGCGCTTCGCTGAAACTATATTGCTCGCAAATCCGTCGCGACCGGATCGCTGGAGGGCTTCTCGTCGGATGCTGGGTTTTCTGGATCGGAACCGTCCTCCACCTGGAGTGGGATGGAACGTTATTATTAAATTTTTTTTGAATGAAAAAATATATAATACAAGTGTCTTGAACCGATATCGTTACCGTATAGAGCTTAACGCGACGAACATTGCGCAAATGGTGGAACTCGGACTCGGGAAACGTGATGGATATCGGGGCTGGAAAAGTCCCATCGACTGAGTCGCGAAGACCAAAAAATAGCCAGGCCGTGACGACAAAAGGTACCGTGAGAACCGGTAATCCGACCTGAAATTGAAAATTTATCGGTAGAGGTGCGATGAGACGTGTATAAAAGGGCATGCGATAATAAACGTGATAGAAAATCCTCGATGGAAGAAGATGGGATGTTAAGGTTGAAAGATCATATTACCTTGGCCATGAGAGGTTCGACGACGTATTGAAGGAGGGTCGTGAATACTATCGCCACAAAGGCCGCTGCTCCAGTTTGGCCACTGATTACCATGAACAGACCACCAAAAGCGCCGGCGGTCAGCAGACTATTGTATCCCCAGAGGCCGGCGTACACGGCGTCGTAGGGGACGTTCAAACCCAGAGCTGAAACATTAAAGGGACCTGAGATTAAAAAAACAAAAGGTCCATCGTTTGGCAGCATCGTCGAGCTTCGCACCGAAATATTTTTCAAATAGCAATCATCGAAGATATATATTTCTTTTAAAGCCACACTGATGAAAAAAAACACGATTTTAGACTATAGGAAACAAGACATTGTTTCAAGATAAAGGCAGTGTAAGGAAGACATAACAAGAGCTCTTAAGGAGGCTTTGTCTCTTCGTCGGACAATGCGCGTTCCAGGTAATTAAAGGGATTTGAGCTTTAAAAAACAAGAGCTCCAGCGTTGCTGACCGGAGCGTTGGAGCGATTCGCGCGTTCCAAAATATTTTTCAAATAGCAATCGCCGAAAAAAGATATATATTTTTTTATTTCAAGTATTTAATAGTGTTAATTAATAGTGATTCTGTAAATTAGATTCTCCCATGTTACCTACGAACTTCCTTGATTACCTGTGCTGTTTGGACGTTGGACGTAATGAATAAAATAAATAAATTTATTTCTTTTAAAGCGACACTTTGATACGAAATTAAAAATCATAACACGATTAAATGATAGAAAAGAAAGCACAATTTCAAGATAGAGGCAGTGGAAGAGCACATAACAAGAGCTCTTAAGGAGGCGTTATCGCGTCGTCGGTCATTGCGCGTTCCAGGTAACATCAACGGGACTTGAGATTAAAAAAACAAGACGTCCATCGTTTGGTACCAACAGTATTGGCGAGCTTCGAGCGCTCCAAAATATTTTTCATAGCAATCACCGAAAATATAAATATTTCTTTTAAAGCGGCACTTTAACACAAAAAAAAAATAAAAAATTCTTAACACGATACAAAGATAGGAAAGAAAGCATTGTTTAAAGATAAAAGCAGTGTAACGAGGACATAACAAGAGCTCTTAAGGAGTGTTATCTCTTCGTCGCTCACAGTGCGTTCCATATAGATATTTATAGCGACAGAGATAGAGACGGATAATTAACAAGTGCGATTCGTGCAACGCTCCATTTACCTACGAGACAGCCGGTGAGCGCCCCGAGTAGAGAGAAAATTGCGCTCGTAGGTGAATAGATGAGTATGCCAAGATATATCACCGAGCCAGCCGCAACGCTGTCGACCGCGTAAACTTGAGATGCGGAAACAACTACGCCGCGAAAAACCTTGAAAATAATTAACTCTTTTTCACCGCTGCAAAGTCCCTCTTTCCGGGATTGAGAACAGTCAAATTTGTTGATATCGCATCCTCACCAGTCCCCAGTCAAGATTCTCCACGGTCAAATTAGCGTTGGCAAGTCCATTATCGTCCAATGCTCCGCTGGTCGTTCCGTTATCCTGAAAAACGCAAGAGTTCGGCTATTAAATACCCCTACTTGCTAAATTTAAATCCGTCCTCGGTGTCAAAGACTTTTCTTTCGATGCACCGAGGAAAGAAAATTTCTATCAACCGCCCGACTCGATGAAAGTGATTTCCAGTTAAATCGATCATTCGAGCTCGCTGAGCCGTCGCTAACATTCTACGTGGTTATCTATCGATCTCTCCATCTATCGCCTTTCCATTTGACATTCAACGTCGATCGTGGCACAACTGTGGATGACATTTCCGTGTGAATACGCTCGCGGCATTGCTACAGCGTTTCGCTCCAGCGGCTCTCTTTTCACTTCCCTTCTGCGTTATAGACAAAATACATCGCGCCGACGACGTAACAGACGTACTCGAGTCGGCTCGCACCGATCGGCCGTCCTATAGCGCCTCGACTGTGACCTACATTCATTCGATCATTCGCGCCAGTTTGCGCCACGCCGCTAAAGCCCCTCGAGCATCGATTGACCGTGTACAATTTCTCTTTCAAACTGAGCCTCGCATCTTAATTAGCGGGGTCACGTTGTTGCGCGCGGGAGCCAACGCTCGACGGACGTGTAAAAAATAATTAAAATAAAAACCGTAGGCGGAACGAGAATCTCTCCGTCGGAATCGCAACTCCCTGACGGCAGATGTTCTCACCCCTAATCCGGACGGTTCGGGATACGATGCGGCTGTACTGCTCTCGGCTCCGTTCGTAAATCCGGACAAATCCCGTTGCATCGTGAGAATCAACAGGAGTGTCGTTTCCACCACGTTGAACGGCACTGTTATGCAAGGGAATCTCCCGCTTGACAGAGATCGTGTCAAATAAACGCTGAAAGAGTATTAAAAAATAAAATTAAAATTAAATAAACCTCTCGGCTGCCAAGAATCGTACCAAAAAATTTAAATAATTGTAATTATTGACATAATAAAAAAAATTGTTAATGAAAAAGTAACTTCAAAAAGGATGCAATAATTAATGTATGTAACAATGATTAATATTGTCAGTAAACAGTGATAGTAATAATTTAAGAATTAAAAAATTAGCCATAATTAAGAGAACTCTGGCTGATTAGTTGACCATACATTGGAGTAGCGCACTCTCGTTGTGTCTAATTTATCACCTAAATATTGCACCCACGATAGTCATCAGGATAACGAAGGCGTCGAAGTTGCCGTAAACAGCTGGTGCTATTGCGTATGTAACTGTACCAATCAAGACGGGATTGTACACGGTAAGACCGTTCTCTACGCTGTCCCGCAGTAGCTGTGGATTAGACAAGAGAAAAATAGAGAGCATAGTCGTCGGTTTAAATATATAAACCCGCGGGATTGCGGCCCCTTCGTACAGCGGAGTGCACCCTTCGCACACTCTACGCTGTGCGGGAGCAAAGGTCCGCAATGCGGTGCAAACACACACGGCATCCGCGCCGCTTCTCCGCATGTAGCGTCTCGACTCACCTGCAGAGATAATTCAAGTTTAAATTCGCTCGTGCCGCGCTGTATTATACATGCACAAACCCCGGCCGTACATACCAATGAAAGTAAAAGTCCTAGAAAACCTGTTCCCAATCCCGCGACGAGAGAACCCGGTGCGGTCAATGCGAATGCGGTGATCGTTAGAATACCGCTGATCGGATTATTTGCAAACACCACCTGGAAAAAAACGAATTTTTTTAAATAAGTTTTACCTCAACGTAGTAAGTGATACGAGTAAATTTTACCTGACCGAAGCCTCGCAAAAGAGCATCCGTCCAGCCGGTCAATATCCACAGAAACGAGTCCCTTCTTCTTGACAGAAGATTCCTCAGGAGGGCAAAGTCTCCCATGCACACGACCCATTGCAGCTCCTGCGGCACAAGTGCATTTTACTCTCAACTTTCGTAGTTCGTTGTCGCTCGTTCTCCCTCAAACACTTTACTTCGACTCGGTGTTCCGTATCGGTCTCCTGGGTCGGCATCGCAAACCATCGATGAAACTCTATTCGAGACCGAAGAGTATCGCCCGAATGATTGCGAAGTGACTGCCTCTCCCACTTGCTTATTCCTTCCCCACTTCTGCATCGCTCTTTTTTCATCGTAAAGACAAGCGTGCACACCCCGCGATGTCGTCTGTTCGAGATATCAAAACACTCCAATACTACATAAAGAATTAGCGTCGTCGATCGTCTTTTTTTCTATACTGTTTACTCAATACTCGTGAATACCAGTCTGGGTTCGCCTCCGATAACGCGCGACGGTGCTACGCTAATGAATAATGGAAATATCTTATCGGCAAATGATCCCGTATCGGCTTTCGATTGTCGAGTGTTTCACCGAAGACATGCACGGAGCATTCTTTAAGAAAAAAAGATACATTTTAATGAGCAAAAACTCGGCCACAGTACAAAATTAACAACTCGCTTTAAGAAAAAAAAATGGATTTTCATAATTAATTGTCGATAACGTAGTTCGGATGAACGACCAGCATTGGATCGTTCTCGGCCTCGCTGTCGTCGCCCTTGTTTCTCAGCTCGGCCGTGGTAAGTGGAATGATAATTTGATCCTGCGAATGTAAAGATTTGACGATGTAAGAATCTCGTGTGACAACGTCGTTGTTCGTCGGTAGCCAGTGATGGTTTCGATACATACGTGATAAATTAGCCTGTCGATAATCTTTTCGGCCAGGGCCTTGCGCTCCAGCAGCTCTTCCTCGCTGTCAATTTGATCGAGCGCCTGGTCCAGATACCAGGCGACAAGTTCGGACTTTCTTATGCCCTCTTTGCTCTCGGCCTCGGCCTCCATTCGGGCCTCCTCGTTTCTCATGTAGAGGACGAGCATGTTCGAGAGATTCTTGTACTCTTCGAACGACATTGTGAGTTTCTTCTTGGTTACCTCGCCGGTGTCATCTCGCCCGTTCGTTCCATTCGTGGCTGCAGAAAAAAACAACGATAAAGATATAAAATTAACGCCGAATGCCAAAACGTGGAGTCAACTAAAAAGTCCGTACGAATTTTAACGCCATTCAAGGACAATTTCTAGGACATTTCCAAGTTGTGTTGGGACATTTATAAAAAATAAAAAGATGCATTTCACGCGCGACGTACGAAATAACATTTAGTTCGATAACCATTTTCGGTTACGTTAGAATCGGTTCAGAAAAAAACGAATCACTATGAACGAATGTATAAATGTATCTCAGCGAAATCAAGATACACATATTTTTAGGATGGTCGTTAGTAAGATATATTTTGAAACAAGCTCAAATTTGCAGAATAAAAAAATCGTGAGGTGACATTCAAAGATATTCCAGGAGTTCAAGGACTTTAAGGACCGCTGGACACGAAGTAAAAGATAAAATACGGCTGGCTGCCTGATCGAGCGAAGAGAGAACTTACACGCCGGGGTCGCTGGAGTGTCGGCGCCGATGGCGTTGAAAGCTTCCATGAGAGGTGGAGCCGCTTCGTCGAGATCCATTCCCATGTTATCACCGGCGTTACCGTCCTCGTCGAGATCGATATCGGGCTGTTCCACCCTCACGATACTCTTGCTCAACAATCGACGGGCCTCCTTTACGTGCTTGACCGTCACCTCGTCGACGCACTCGAGTTTCGCCAGGGCTTCGGACAATCTTATGAGACTCTCCAACTGACGGACCGTCACTCGCCACGTCGACTGACCCGATCCAGTGCCCTCCCGTTGTCTCAACGTCGTGTAGCTCTCCACCAGGAGTTCGGCAGCTTCGGGATTGATCATCGGTTTGAAGTGCTTGGCGAAATTAATGTATCTGAGTATCTCGGACTGCGAGTAAACAGTTTCTATGTTTATCTCGTTGTTGCTATGAAGATCCACGATCTTCTTGGCTATAGCGTTGTCGATGACTTCGTTGCATTCGTCTATCAGTATGAAGAACAGATCGAAACGCGACATAATAGGCGCCGTGAGCATAACGTTCTTCTGAAGAGGCTTCGAACGATCGTAACGACCACCGATCGGATTTGCCGCGGCGAGGATCGAGGTACGAGCGTTCAAGGTCGCTCTGACACCAGCCTGCGAAAGATCAAGATCCATTGAGATATTCATTTATTTGTATTTATTTTTATTTTTGCATTTCCTCCCCTTACAAGCACTGTGCTAGTACAGGGCCGACCCGAGACAGCAACGAGTCCCCCTTACGGCTGCAGCCGAGTTCTCCAATGTATCGCATTCGCTTTGGCATTATTGTCAAGGGTATACTCTAGCAGACTCGGCTACCGACCGAACCTCCTTCGAAACGACCGTGGAGGTTTTGTGCAAAAAGTTTACGAAGCATTTTGTCAAAACGACGACGCAAACCACCGCCGTTTATTTTAGTAAATAAATAAATTAAGTATTCAGTCCATTCACTTAAGATAAGAAATATGATAGGTTGGCTGAAGGACTTATATCGATGGCCAATTGACAATATATATATACGTTCTCACGACAATCTACGTTATGTCATGCTATGTTCAAAAAATTGTTGTATCTGGCATATTGCCAATAAATCCACTATTACTACTCAAATGATAGGCGGTAGCGTAGCCTTAACCCTTTGCGCCACGGTAGGACATAGGGTGTCCCACTGTCTTCGCTCAGTTTTTAATTTCTTAAATCAATTCCTTGACATGAAATAGCGAGGTCTTGTTTTTATAGTATTAAAATGTATGGAATAAGGTTCCAGGCTAGCATGCGAAAGGTTCCATTTTCGAGTCCAACTTTAGATCGTTAGGTTTATTTCTTTCGCCGAAATGCTTAATATAGTAACTTATCCCAAATTCATATAATTCATGACGATAATTCAAACCAATTTTTCGATATGTACTAACCACCGTAAAAAGAAATTTGAATGACTCATGGGTTATTCCGTCGTCACGACCATTTAGAACGAATATCATGAAGTGCTGGTTCCCGTAGTGGTTCCGAAAAATACTTCGTAAACTTTTTGCACAAAACCACCGAGGTGAAAATTACCGTGAAAACATGGTGATTTTCGCAGTGGTTGGGTCTGCTAGGGTCAGGAAATTGCAGAAAACCCGTGCCGACACCCAATCTCCGTCGGTCTCAAATTCGCTTTTTCGCATCGGAACTACGTCGTATTTCGCAGAGAATGTAAGCATGGTCTACAACGACATACCTGAGACTCACACGTACAATTACGCGTGTGAATCATGTGTATATCTGGAGCTATGTCCCACCCATATTTTCATTCTCATTTTTCATATTTTCATATTTGATTTAGAAGCGAGCACGCTAACAACTAGATCAACGCTTCGTGGGTATGTTTATTTCTCGATAGCTTCACCAGTAAAGCGCTTACCTTGGCGATCGAGATAGTCTGTTGCTCCATGGCTTCGTGAATAGCTACTTGATCGGCGGGATCCATTTTGTCGAATTCGTCGATACAGCATATACCGTTGTCAGCCAGCATCAACGCGCCCGCCTCGATAACGAAATCCGATGAATCCTCGTCACGCACGACGGCAGCTGTCAGACCCGCTGCCGACGAGGCTTTTCCCGATGTGTAAACCGCTCGCGGCGAAAAATCTGCCACTTGCTTGAGAAGCTGCGACTTCGCGGTACTCGGATCACCGACTATGCAACAGTTGATGTCACCTCTGAGCGCTGTACCCTCGATTGTTTTCTTCGGGACGCCGCCGAACAGCATAAGCGTTACTCCCTTCTTCACCTCGTCGTTGCCGTGAATCGCTGGAAACAAACTTGAGACGAGATTCGTGTAAAGGTTCTTGTCGCGACTCATCTCGTAAACCTTGTTCCATTCCGCCTCCGACATTTGACTCTTCATCATCTCCTGGGAAATGTCCTCCATCGCCATTTCCGTACCACCGAACTGCAGAAAAAAAAGAAGATTTTAGGTAAATATAAAACATGTTATGAATATGATTGTCTCGTAAAAGAAGTTTGCCTACCCTGAGACTCGTCGCGGATATGCTGCAGGCAAGAAAGGCGAGCCTGTAATTCAAATCCCTGACACCGAGAGCTTTGAGTCCTCGAACACCGTCACCCTGGACACCGCCTTTGTGTCGCGAGCTTATCTCCGCTTTCGCACCGGGAAATGCCAAGGCACCGATATCGGGAACGACTATGAGCGTCCCCGTGAAATCGTACCTGTCGACGATTAAACGATGATCAATAGATCGTCGAATATTCGTAGCGTGAGGTTGTCGAGAGTGATTTAAAGATCGCGTACCTGTCTCCGGCCTGGACGGTCTCGACCGTTTCCGCTCTGAGTATTATTTCCAGGGAACGAGGTATACATCCTCTGGGAAGCTCGGATTGAGATTCCTGTATCTTAACTTTTTGAAAATCGACGAAAGTAGAGTTGTCGATATCCAGAGCGAATCTTCTCCTGTTGCTGCACACAGGGTTGTGGCATATCGTTGGATTGGTAAACTGTTGATGAAACATAAGACCAAGAGGTATAATCTCTTCGATATTACATGTGGCAAATGAGTTTTTACTGGAAGAAATATATATAGCAAGCGGGAAAAAATTGACCAGTGTCCTTCTTTGCCGATCTTTTTGTTTGCCCAAAAAAAAAACAAAATGTTGACAAATAATTTACAAGTAATTTAAGTACACGTTTTATTTTAAAAAATGCTCTGTTAAAAAAATGTTCGTTATCTGTGATCACAGCACTACATCTGATATATTTTTCTCGCTGATCATGAATCTGTTGTTAGTTAGGATTTTTTTTTTCATTCAACATTTTATGAATTTTAAACAGGTGGATTGATTCCTGCCAAAGTCAACAGGAAACATGGATATATAATAATTGATTTATGTCGACATTTTTAGGCAAATATCTCGGAACTTTTGAGAACTACATTGCAAATGATATTTTTCGAAAAATTGACAATGTTACAAAACTGAAACCCCTCAACCGAATCTTACCAAATTCAATAGCAAAAATTGTTTAATGTTCGTCTACATCTGTAAAAAGTTTCAGTCCGATAACTCAACATTTGTGAAAGCTAGACCATGAAAACATTTTTTTCAAAAATTTAAACATGTGGTAAAATCTAAATGAATCTTTCGATTACTGTGATTACAAATTGTAACAAACAGAGGCATCCAACTGCTCTATATCCGTGACAAACTTTGTAGTGCTTATGCTTATGCGTGTCAAATTTTGCATGGCATCAATCCGATTGATAAAACCGTTCTTGAGTTACAGACAGCTAAATTTTACACCCAACACACACACGTACACATCCATCCAGAAATTTTTTGTAAATGTGATTCTCCAACGTTTGGTACATTCTGAACATGTTTACATGAAAATCAAGAAAAAAAATTGGTAAACTCCATTTTTGCCCCACTCTGCTCTATGTATAATTCAAACCTTGAATTGCTGCTCGACATTCTTTATCATGCCATTGCAGTCAAGGCACATGAAGCTTCCGAGAACCAACTCCGGATGTACGGGATGAGTTCTGACCAC
This sequence comes from Ichneumoninae sp. A BG-2022a, assembly GCA_030522665.1. Lineage (NCBI taxonomy): Eukaryota > Metazoa > Arthropoda > Insecta > Hymenoptera > Ichneumonidae > Ichneumoninae sp. A BG-2022a. The sequence continues at coordinate 9,918 of JAPYZC010000618.1, read as the reverse complement.
TTGTCCGGATATTCTTATCAAAGTACCAATTTTTGCAGTTGTCAATTCTCTGAGCTTGTGCCGTGTTGGCACGTCCACCAGGCTCACATAACATTCTTTGTCCTGTTTCAGTTCGCCGGTATCCTTGACATAGTTGCATACTGCTTGGCACAGATAAGGATAAACCCTAGTATTTAAAGAGAACAAATTATTTAGCGATTCCCGCACCGAGAATATTATATATATATATTGTACCATTAAAATGAAACACACCTGTAGTACTCTTCGATGATAGTCGTCGACAGCACTTGATTATATTTCTCGATATCTTCAAAAGACACTTCCAGCGTGCTGCGTTCGGGGCTGACCAATTCCTTGGATGCTTCAAAATATTTTACTTCGCCGTCTTCTTTGAATCTGCGAGTATCATAGATCGGGTAGTTATAAACGTGTTAAAAAAAATATAATGTTACAGAGATTAACAACACGCGTATTTCGGTAGATGAGGCACTTACTCCTCAAGGAAATCTTGAAACAATTTTTGGCACTGGGATCCTATGTCGTCGCGCACGCGAGTCTGATGAGTTTGCAAGTCGAGATTCATCTTTATTAATCGTTCCTTTTATTGTCAAAAAATTTACAAGCGGCGTGACAAAGTTGTTGTTACACTTGTCCGGTGGGAACGAGACGCTTTGGCGGGAAAAGCTAGCTGGGATCTCGTCGTTAGAGTGCGCCACTTGTCCGAGCTACGCGGGCAGCCTCTGCAAACCCTGTGGCGAACTAATCAATCGAGGAACCGCAGGGACTGTCGCATTATCGTGTAGGAGTTACCAGTAAACTAATTGAGCAACATTTGTCATGTTAACTTTAACATTTCTTTAATATTACATCATCGTACGATATATAATGCGCGAGGTTTTAAAGTTTGATGATAAACTTGTACATTTGCCGATTCGGTGATTCGATCACGCACGGTAGAGAACGTTCGCTCGACCTCGGCAGCCCTAGCATTGGTCCAGCACCGGTTCGCCCATTGGTGATAAATGTAATTGACATGCATCGATGAGGGGAGGATTGTTCAATCAGGAATCGGTAGTTTGTTAAAATGATTGGAGGCCTCGGCGACGGTTGAGAGCACGAGATTGAATAGCGGGTGAATGATCTCAACCGAGTTTAGGTGACGAGGTCCGACGATCAGGGGCGTCGGTGAATTCTGGGCGATCGAGAGACCGCTGAGCGTGTAACACGTGTGATAGATGTCGCGATTCCTGAAACATTCGAACGATTCGCACACGTGTTATTTGATTGACGATTATTACAATTCGAAAATCACAATGGTTGTCGTACTTTTCCGGCTTGTCCAACAGACCGCCCCAAGGATGCTGGCAGCATATCAGTATGTACTCTTGCAACGCCTCCTGATCGAATATCCAATAATTCGAATTGGGCAACTTTCCCTCGCTCGAGAGGGTCGCGTGAATCAGGGGAAAGGCGGCACCTTGCCAGAACGAGTAACAGCCGTCGACGAGCTTGTTCGTTCTTCCTTGAAAGCCACCCTCCAAACGCATCTGTTTGTTGACCATCCATCGCTGAAAAACAATAGATCGCGCGTTTCTCAATTAATATTTCGTTTCTTAACGCATGCACGTAAAATCCCGCTTTCCGTTCCTGTGAAGTGTTCGCAGAAAGGCACTTTTACGCATCGTGTGCGGGAAAAATACTGCGTATGCGTATAAACGCAATTTGTTCTTTTTTCCCGCACTTGTGCGGAAAAGTGCCTTTCTATGCACACTTCATGGGAACGGAAAGCGTGATTTTCGTGAATTTGTTAGCGAAAAATATGTGAATGGCATGGGCGTAAAAAAGGGAGTTCTGACTCGTGTGAATGCAACACTCGCCTTCGACTCGTGCTGCAAACTCACACTCGTCAGTAAAAGTTTTTCCGCGCTAGTGCGGGAGAGGGCTTTACTGTGCACACTTCCCAAAAACGAAAAACATGATTTTTGCGGGTTTGTGGGGAAAAATTATGTGAATGGCATGGACGTGGTAAAAGGAGTCCTCATTCGTGTGAATACCTCACCTTCGGCTCGTGCGGCATTCTCACTCTCGTCAAGAACTCCCTCTCTACGCCCGTGCCATACAAATAACTATACTGTTCCAGGCTACACCCGTGATAGATCGTGACTCGCGTACCAGTAGCGACGGAATATGGCAAAGATTAGTTTTTCCGAGCAGCACGAGAGACGCCAAACCGCAGTAAGTGTAACCGCCGTGAGCTTCCATGCCCGGACAACCGCCGAAGCCTCCCTCCCAGGTTTGACACTGAGCGATCCATTCGTCCGTATTGGCGAACAATTCGGGGCTGTAGACGTTAGTCAATTTAGCTACGGCTATCGCGCAGTAAACCCCTCTGATGTCCACCTCGCCGTCGATGTGCATACTGAAACCACCGTCGTCGGCTCTCAGAGCCTGGAAGAAACGGTGGAGTCCTTCTCTGCAAATTCAAGCGTTCTTATTGCCCCTTCATCGATATAACGATTTTTTTTCCCGCTATCGTTCAATTGGCTGCATTTACCGATCTATCGACCGGTACGCCTCGCTCGTTCCGATTATGCACAGAGCCGAAACGGCCGCGTAAGTCGGTGCCAGGTGAGGATGCTGGCCCGGTCCTCCTCCATATCCACCCTGCGGCGACTGGCATCTCTCCAGGAAACCAACAATTTTCTCATACTCCTCATCCTCCAATCGTATTCCCAATATCTGCAAGCTGTGCAAGTTCCAATAGCACAACCAGGGTCTGCTCGAGTCCAGGCACTGCAGAAAATTCGTATCAATAAGTTCCATCAGATTGAATTTTTTTTTTAATTCCATGGCGAAACGCTCTAACGTCTTACCTCGTAAGACCCCGAAATTTGAGTCAGGGATTTCTTCAAGAACGCCACGTGTTTGCTCTTCGCGAGAATAGGTTCCTTCTTCATTTTGTACAGCCTGAGCACATCGGCCTCCACTTGTGCCTGCGAAACAAACGTTTGTAAAGGATCGTGAAGCGAGCCGTCGCCGGCTTTCCTTGCTTTCTCTTCCAAGTTTGTGAAACCTGCTCGGACGACGTGGAAGTTTCATACTCTTCGTCATCCTGCGTCGACTGGAGCACCGACGCGAAGCTCCTCACTGTCTCCTCCTCTTCGGCGTCGTAGAACTGACACTTCCACATCGTCTGCTGGAAGAAAAGTACACACATTTTTTTTGTTCAACGAAACTCGTCCATGACACACAATTCGCGGAGCTTCGACGAATAACCTAAAGCCACGAAAATCATCGCGATTTTTCGTGAAATTGGTTCGAGGGAAAAAAAATTTGAGGTTCGCGATAACTCGACTTGACTTACCGCGACAAACCTTCGTAGCCTGGTCGATCAAATTATCTTGTACTTCATTACGACAAGGTTTAATAAACATTTACGATCGCAGCCTGGGCCATATCAGCCTACGAGCGCCAATCCAATGTAGTAGTGCGTTGGAACGTCGCGCCACATCGGCGCTGCGTACTCTCCGTCGGCAATGCAGGTATCGTCATTGCCGACCGTTAATTCTTATAAACTCGATGGTAAACACACTGCATATGACTCGAAAAGTATATTTATAAAAATCGTTTACACGATATACAGAAGATACAAAATATACGTGTTACAAATTGCGTGTATAATATGCGTATAAAAATATCTATAGACGAACGAGTAGTACGCGCAGATTAAAAAATAAATAAAAAAGTTTAAAAAAAGGTATGATTTATCGAAAAGAGACTCGAGCAGTTGGTGATCGCTCTCGAGTGCGCGATACTCGCCTCGTTCGTTCATCCCACCGCGTAGTGTTTTACGTAAACGATCGTCGTGAGATTTCTACATCTCCTCGCCTCCCTCGCCCTCGGTCGAGTCCATACCGACTTCCTCGTAGTCCTTCTCGAGTGCAGCCAAATCCTCGCGGGCTTCGTGGAATTCGCTCTCCTCCATGCTCTCGGCAACGTACCTGCGGTGAGATCGAATAAACAAAGTAACGAACCGTTACTCCTCATTATCCTCTCGTTCGATGCACGTTCGTGCATCGAAACTGAATAAATATTATCGGGGCCTCACCAGTGAACAAAGGCGCGTTTGCTGAACATGAGGTCAAATTTTCTGTTCAAGTTCTCCCATGCCATAGCGATCGCCGTGGTGTTTGCCAGCATCGCCATGGCGCGCTGAACTTTGGCGAGATCGCCGCCGGGCACGACGGTAGGCGGTTGATAGTTTATTCCCACCTGTGCGACACAAATAGATTCGCCTCGGATTTAGGAAAAGTACGAGGTTATCGACCGAGCATTATAGTGACCTTAAATCCGGTCGGACACCAGTCGACAAATTGTATGGCTCTCTTGGTTTTTATTATCGCAATCGAGGCGTTAACATCCTTCGGAACGACGTCGCCTCTGTACAGCAAACAGCAGGCCATGTACTTTCCCTTTCTCGGATCGCACTTGACCATCTGATTGGACGGTTCGAAGCAGGCCGAAGTTAGCTCCATGACGGTCAGCTGTTCGTGGAAAGCTCGCTCGATCGAGACGATCGGCGAGTAGGTGGCAAGCGGAAAGTGTATTCTCGGATAAGGCACGAGATTTGTCTGAAACTCTGTTAGATCGACGTTGAGGGCGCCGTCGAATCGCAGCGAGGCGGTTATCGAAGATACGATCTGGCCGATCAATCGGTTCAGGTTGGTGTACGTGGGTCTCTCGATGTCCAAGCTACGTCGGCAGATGTCGTATATCGCCTCGTTGTCGACGAGAAAAGCGCAGTCCGAGTGCTCGAGCGTCGTGTGAGTTGTGAGAATGGCGTTGTAAGGCTCGACAACTGCGGTCGATATCTGGGGCGAGGGATAAATCGCGAATTCGAGCTTGGCTTTTTTTCCGTAATCCACCGATAGCCGCTCCATGAGGAGGGACGTAAAACCGGAACCGGTGCCACCGCCGAAAGCGTGGAATATTAGAAAGCCTTGGAGACCGGCGCACATGTCCGCGATCTTCCTTATACGGTCGAGGACCAGATCGAGTATATCCTTTCCGAGGCTGTAGTGGCCACGGGCGTAGTTGTTTGCTGCATCCTCCTTACCCGATATCAATTGCTCCGGGTGGAACAGCTGACGATACGTTCCGGTCCTCACTTCGTCTGCGGTTTATATCATCATATTTTGTATTTTATTTTATAATGTATATTTTATTTGTTATATGTATTATATATTTTATTATATTGTATGTACATTACATTTTTTTCATTTCTTTTTTGGACCTCCAGATTAAATAAAAAATAATAATTTTCGATACTAGTGCGACAACAGTTTTTCGCACGAGTATCGTCCCAGATTGAGCTTCACAAGGTGTCAAAACGCCATCTTCGCACCGCGTGTAGTAAACGATTTTTGTACACGTCGCCGATTGCAAGGCAGCAGAAATATATCCCAGATAGACAGGTAGCAATATTGGCGCAATATTTGTGACACGTACAGCACATGTCGCAATTATTGCGCCAACTGCCACTTTTCGTCGCGCTCGTCTATCCGGGACGGTTCTCATAGTTAAGAATACGAAACACGAAATATTTAATCGCTCTCACCGATGACCGTTGGCTCGAGGTCCATCAGGACCGCCCGAGGGACGTACTTTCCGCCGCCGGTCTCGCTGAAGAAGGTCTGAAAACCCTCGTCGTTGTTGCACGTCTGAGGTGGCAACATTCCGTCCGGTTGAATCCCGTGCTCCAGGCAGTAGAGCTCCCAGCAGGCGTTGCCCATCTGCACGCCTCCCTGGCCGATGTGGATCGATAGTACCTCGCGCTGTCGATCAATTAATTTCGTCACTTCGAAAATCGAGAACAATACAAACCGGAGGCGATCGCCAACGCCTTCCCTGTGCATACTGATCGTACCATTATTGACGTCGACGGGGATCGCGGAAAAAATACTAAAAAATAAAGTTAGGTGGGATGAACGAACGCGATGATGTCGACGCGAGAATCTTCGATGCGAAACTGTCGCGAAATAAATCACGGCTGCGAGGGATATGTGTTTTTTTTTTTTTTTTTCATCAACGTCGCTCGGGGATACCGAAACAACGGCTGTGCGATAGCTTCGACGTTCTTTTCCGTTCTTTTTTTTAATTCATGGCTTATAATAATAACCACCATCGGTGAACGATTCGTACATAGGAAATGGTATGTACGAAGGCGTATTATCTTCGACGGGACGACAAACAGTGGGAACAGTGGGAAGAATCGGGAGTACATGAGAGAGTGAATAAATGAAATGAAAAAAAAGAAAATGGAGGTGAATGGAAACTTTTATCTTTCATCACAGAGCGGGAGCGCGGAAGGGGGCCGCGCTTGCTCTACATAACTACTGCATTTTTATAGATACGTATATATTACCTTGTCAATAGACGCGGCGGGAGTGGGGGTAAGTTGAACGTACGGATAGAACGAGCCACAGTCGTCGATAAAAATGCAACGACACGAAAAAATAATCGGCCCGACGTAGCCAACGGAAGCTCCCGTCATCTGGAAATGAGGACACCGAAATACGCTCGAGAAAATCGGCGTTGCATTACCAGAGCCGCAACGGCTGTGGATGCTGTTTCGATGTGCATGTACATGACGTACAGCATTTCGCCCGGAGGGGGGGGGGGGGAGGAATCCGAAAAACGGCGTCGTCTTATCAGTCCGGAATAGACCGGGGCAAAACGGACCGGCTGATGAACAAAGCCCGACCGAACGTGACCCCAGCTATTAATCGACTCTTTGCCCATGTAACCTCCTTAAAAAAATGGACTCCATTTTGCTCCGCTGCTCGGCCTGTAGAGCCTTGCCCATTTTGCCCCGCTCTCTCCTGTACAGCTATCTTTCAAAGACGAAATTGAAAAGTAGTCTCGAGCACGAGAAGTATCAGCCACGTCTTCTTCGAGACGCTGAGTTATTTTCATCCCCCCCCCCCCCCCCCTCCCCGGTACAGCGTCTCTTCCAACCTGTGTGCACAGCGTTTGGAAAGCTGAAAGATATCAGGGATTTGGTTACGGATCATCCGAGTGCCAGACGTCACACAACTCCCCCCCCCCCTCGTCGTAGCTTCCGTGACTATATTAAAAAGCGTCTCGCTACGAAAGGTACTTTTCGAGGTCTGGCGAGGCTAGACTAGCGAATATATATTTTATTTTTTTATTACCTAACTTTGGTACACGAAAATAAGAAATGTATATACGAGGGGCGTACAGAGGCATCCAGTCTGTCTCCATAAATGTCACTCTATTTATAAAACGATAATTAGTATTCTAGGAAGGCTGCGCGCCGTCGTCGCGTAACGCCCGAGCGGAAGCGACGAGCGCGGAAGGTCATCCCAGGGTCGGCCGCCGAGTGGACTACTCGGTCGATCGGACTTCACGCTTTTTTTCGGTGCAGCGATTCGGGGTGAATTGCGACTCGCGCAAAAATTTTCCTCCGACGACCTAAATCCATATAAGAACGGGAGAACGACTTTTTTTTTATCCGAATGGCTCTACGCCGTCCGGCTCTGCTGCGGAAATTGCATTGCTTTACTTTTACTCGGCGGTGCGGTGCATTTCCGCTTTCCGCTTTTGTTTTCTTCGCCGAAGAAACTCACCCCAACATCCAGCGACCGACGCTGCTGCCGCTGCTGCTGCGCGCAACCCAGACACACCGTTCCGCAATCGACCCCTGTTCCTCACTTACTGCACGCGCATGTACACCGCGTACCTGCGAAAACGTTGTACACTGTGAAACATTCACTTTGAATATCTTACTATACCGATTTTTTTTTTTTTTCTTCTTCGGGTATATTTTTTGTTTTTCTCAGGATTTTATCTGCGACTATCAACCCGATGCTCTCTTCTCTGCAGTTTTTTTTCAATTTTTTTTTACGGACATACAATTAGTCAAGTGTAGCTATAATTGATTCCAAATCAATAACAATTCCGAGAATGCACGGAAACGCGGCGAGTCACGTGAACCAGTCGCGGAGTGCGGACGGTAAAAAAACGCGTGCAGCACCTGCAGACACGGTGAAACGTGCTATTGCTGGCTCGTTATATCGATTGCCTGCAGTTGAATATATGTCAATGCAGTTTCCACTTAAAATTGAAGGCGAGTTAACGTTTGTCGCTTACTCGACGTTCCACCACTGTACACCGCTTTTATTACCCTTCGTATCGACCTTGCGAAAATAATTCCAAGTAACGCGAGGCGTGACGTTACAGTCATCGGCCGTGAACCAGAGATTGGCCATGTCCTGTTAAATTGTGCCCGTACACAACCATGTAAAAAAAATCGTAGGAGATTGAATGCACCGGACGGGAAGTTTGCATGCAAAAACTGCCATATTAAAGGTCATGTACTGTTGTGATGAAAAATTAATTTTTAGTGTATTAAAAACATTGGTAATACTTTACTTTTAATTAACTTTAAAAATTAAATATTTAATGAACTTTATTTCCTTTAATTTCAATGTGAAAATATATTAATTTCACTATCAAAGTACTTTAATTGCAATGAAACAGTATTTAAATTTTTCACCACAATTGCACATTAAATTGACAATATTTTTTACAGTGAACACTAAAAAAAATGCGTATGAAATTTAATTGATGAAATTTTATTCAAAAACTGAGATATTAAGATTGATTTTTCACCACAATTGTACACGAAAGTACAATTGTAATGAAAACTCAATGTTCAGTGTGTTAAAACTATCGGTAATACTTCATTTTTCATAATTACTTTTAAAAACTACTTTAATTTCAATTAAACATTATTTTAATTTTTCGTCAAAATTGCACATTAAATGTAATGTACCAGTTTTTGCATACAAACTTCGAGTCCAGTCCATCAAATTAACGATCATTTTACCAGTGAACGCCCATTGGCATGTTTCGACCCGACGTTGGCGATCGCTGGGACTTCGACTTGCGTACCGAATTATCGAATCTTTGTACGCTGGCGAACAATCATCGACTGGGCCTATGGACGTTGAACCGGATATGGAGCGGGATTAATAGTTGGCCCACAATCCTCGATCCGCGAATGCTGGTCTATTGTTTTCCATCGAGCCCGATTCGAGACAACATATATATAAAACGATGCTGGATGGGGGGGTCTTGCAAAAAGGACCCTTTGTTGGCGTTGCCTGGAATGTGGGTCAGTAATAACCGAGGAGTAGCTCCTACCCGTTTCGTTTCTCTCGTTTGCTTGTGGGTGGCACAACGGGCAACAGCAGGCGTAGTTTCTATAGCTCCGACACGTTATTTCCCCTCTGCGGAGGCGGTATTAACCGTCAGTCAGAGTCGTCAGGCAAACGTTATTGATACCGGAAAAAAAAAAAAAAACAATGCACAGTCCTCTTGTTATCCAAACACCGACCTCCGAGGTGGTTCCATTGACTTCCGGGCAAAAAATGGTTAATTTTTTTTCTGCTCGGAGACAAAAGAATGGGGTCGAAAATCCTCCACGATCGATCGTTCGTCGCGGTGCTCCGATCATGTACAAAAAATCTCCAGTTCCGCACTGAGAAAAAGAATAATATTTTCTACTATCCCAATAGTTCCCAGGGGGAACGTCTATATATATAGTTTTTGATACTATATATTCAATTGGTTAAATTGTAATTATTGTTGCAACCATGATTTTTTATCACTGTCGTAACTATAAAATGTAAACGTTCCCCCTGGGAACTATTTTTTAACTCCCGACTGCCCGCTAGGACAAAAAGGAGTTATGCGTTTGACGGAGGCGCCCCGATTTTGCTGTTTTCGTTGAGGCCAGTGTTTGTCGGAACGGCGCAACGTCTCTTGACAGAATTTGGCACACTAGTTCTGTGTATGTGGGAGTGTGTTCGTAGCAAAGGAATAAGAAAAATA
>JAPYZC010000617.1:0-28812 GCA_030522665.1 Ichneumoninae sp. A BG-2022a | reverse complement strand
CCATATGCTTGATTTTTCTCAGATTTTTATCCGATCGAGAAGTGTTTGTAATTCTCTTTTATTCCTCTCAAACTTAGGCGGCGTCAGTCATTGCGCTAGCACTACCTTAATGGTCGGGGTGGTTAAAAAAATTGAATGCAGTTTTTATTACCGACCGTGGTAATTCTTGTGCTTTTAAACCTCTGACAACGACCCCGAAAATGTATCCAATTTACATTGATAAGTAATCGGAATACCTAAAACACCTGAACATTAAGTTTTTGGCAAAAGGTGCAAAAAGAAAAAAATCGGAAACTTTGTTTTGAAAAATCCACTACGACGTAAGTTCGGCTCGTTCGATAAGGAAAACTGTAATAAATTTTTTTTCACGGCGGCGAACAACTTCCGGTTGGAAGGAAATTCTGACGCGAAGCCGTTCATGTTCGAGTGCGAATTTTCATTCCCACATAAATGGGGGGAGGGTTAAAAAAATTAATTGCAGTTTTTATTACCGACCGTGGTAATTCGCGTGCTTTTAAACCTTTAGCTACAACGAAAATGTATCCAACAAAATGTTGTGAATTCACGATGATTCATCGGATAACCTGAAACATCTGAAAACTAAGTTTTTATTTTTTTAATTTAAAAAAGTACAACAAAAATCTCTATTTAAAAAAAATCCATTGCGCCGTAAGGTGACCGGTGTCTGTCGCACAGGGTATCACGTAAGTCCCGCTCGGAGAAAGTGGGTACGGTAATATGCTCGATTCCTCCGATGCCGGAGGGGTCAAGACTCTCCTCACCGACGACCAGATTTTACACGGTCGTCGTCCGACGCTTATCCATGAAACACACGGAAACTCATAGGACATTAATAATGCGACGAATTGCAAAAATTCGTAGTCATAGAACTTACCTCGAAGAACTCGCCCTAAGGCCGGAGGAACCCAAAATTTCACACATCACGTATGTGAATAACATGGTCAATGTTTCTTAAAAATTTTATTAGCAAATTTTTAGTTGTTTTTTTTTGTTGGCGATTTTCAATTTCTTCAAAAATGTCTGTGCGATTTCACACACAGCAGGTATGCGAATAGGGGAGAGCGGGGCAAAATGGCACAGCGGGCACAACGGGATTATGAGACAAAACGCAATTTTCCAATAACTTTTGGATGGTGTCAATGGCCGTCACAAAGCGGGGTTGAAAAACCGGATGTATCGTTGGGACAAAATGGAACATGCTAAAATTATTGGAAAATTGAGTTCAGCTCCACTGTCCCATTTTGCCCCGCTCGTCCCTAATATAGTCAATGTTTTTTCAAAATTTTATTTTTTAAATTTCAGTTTTTTTTTGTATGCGATTTTCAATTTCTTCAAAATGGTCTGAGCGATTTTACACGCAGCAGGTGTGCGAATAACATAGTCAATGTTTCTTAAAAATTCCATTAACAAATGTCGAGTCCCTTTTTTTATCTAAATTTTGAATTTCTTCAAAAATGTCTGTGCCCGTTTTAGCTCTTGCATTTTTTTCTCGTTATTATTATTTTTTTTAAATGCCATCGCTCGTCGGCTTCGCTCGAAAACATTTCGAAATCGAATGATCAGTCCGGGCCGCGGCCCAAGGCAATTTTTCATACGCAGCACAGATATCCGCTCGTTTCGCAACGGCGAGTGCCACGCCGGCGCGTTCTCGGTATTACATACGGCAAGGTGTATCGGCAAGGCAAAGAAACGTCCGGGTGCCCGATTTCTGCTTGGAACTCTCGAGCGAAATTACGGCGCTGAAAAAAAAAAAAAAAAAATTCTCCACTTTAGAAGGGAATTAAATGGTGCCATTTAAACTGTTCCGGCTAAGCCGCGTCGCGGTCCCCTCCGCCACGCGATTCGCCGAGGAAGGTCGAAAGAAATTTGTAAAAAAAAAATTAAAAAAATTAAAAAATGGAAAAAAATTCTAGAACGACGACGAGGAGGAGGACGAGAAATAAAAGGCTCGTACTCTCCCTTCTGGCTCGTTGCGGCCTTCCGCGAGTGCGTTGCTCTGCGGAGAGATGACGAGTACCGGCAGGCCCCGATTATCGCGAGATTCCTCAGGGAATTCCAAAACACGCGTCTCTCTCTCTCTCCTCGGCTCATTACCGAGGGGAGAGCCGATCGTCGCGAACCAGTCTCACTGCGTGCGACCTCGAAAAAATGTACTGCAACTCCCCTGTCGTAATTTAATCTGGAGATATTGAAAAAAAAAAAAACTTAAAATATTCCGAATATACATATATGGAAATTGAGATTGATCGCGGATCTCGAGCGCGGATAATCAGTTTTTGAATTATGGAGAACGAAACTGACTCAAGGAACCGTTTCGGCAATTTGATCGTGCGAACTGATTCAACATTTTTTACTTCTTTGGTGTTCAATACCACGTGCAAAAAATTGTCAATTGAATATTAATATTAATGTTTGACAATAATAAAAAATGTTTTCCCATTTATTACTATTTATTAATATTATTAATTTATTATTATTTATTAATTTCGGTACTCGAAATACTTGCAGGTCGTACAAGAATTTACTTTGTATGTCGTCCTAAAAAAATAAAAACTGTTAATTAAATATTAATATTAATATTTGATGATAATAATAAATGTTTCCCCATTTATTACTATTTATTAATATTATTAATTTCGGGAATCGAATTACGCGTCACTCGTACAAGAATTTACAGTTAATGACAAATTAGTCGAACCAACGTTTGAAAAGCCCAACATTTCGTCGGTGAACTTTGTATCTCGACCTAATGAAAAAAAAAAAAAATTATATCTATACGCAAGCGAGTACTAAGTGCATGCATATGCATAAGTAGAGGGCGAGCCGGTGGTTATCCTTGATCGGAAAGCACCGGCAGCGGGAGAACTCTCGGACGGGATCGTCTCGAATCTCCGATGGAAAGTGAAAACACACTCGATGCCGCGCTCCGAATTCCAGGCCGTCGAGCCACTGGCACACTTATTTGCATCGAGTTTGCTCGCGGAGAAAGTCCCACACACTGTACCAACGTTGTCTTGCGCACGTGCAACCACAATAACGCCATGAGTGCAACCCACACTTTGCTACACGTACATATGCGCATGTGAATGTATATATACATACATATATATAAACATATACATATATATATCGATTCACAAATCTTCTCATTGCGTAAGACCCTGAATTAATCCTCTTATTGTAGCCTCCTGGCGTGTGGAAAACCTTCGTTTTCATTCATTGCCCCCGTCCGCCTCCTCATCGCGTGAGAATTCCTACGCTCGTTGACGAGAAACTACACCACTACGAGATAACACGAATGGTTTTTTTTTTACGAATTTTTGATGAATAATGAAAGTACTTACTCAATACCAATTAAAGTTTTTATGAGCGGTGAAGAAGAAAGGAACAATTTTTTTTAATATCGCTTGTAGATGCGGTTATTGTTTAACAGTGCCATTTCATATGTTCATATAGATAGTTAGATAGAAACGTTTATTTTTACGTTTACATATATATTTATATATGTATTAAAAAAACACACTTAAAATATTACGAATATAGATATTTTTTATTCGGAAATCCCGATTATGGGGGTATCGTATATGTATACATACATATATAACCATTTAGGAACCTTCTCTTTGCGCAAGACCCCGAATTAATCCTCTTACTGCAGGCTTCTGGCGTGTGGAAAATCTTCGGTTTCATTCATTGCCGACGTCCGCCTCGTCATCGCGTGAGAATTCCTACGCTCGTTGACGAGAAACATATACACTACGAGATAACTCGGATTCTATTTTTTTTACGCATAATGTAAGTACTTACTTAATGCCAATTAAAGTTTTTACGAACGATTAAACAAAATGACACTTTTTTTTAAATGTAGATCATAGATTAGCTAACACTTTAGCAGCGACACTTTTTGAGAATCTCTTATTGTAGCTTTCTGGCGTGTGGAAAACCTTCGTTTTCATTCATTGCACTCGTCCGTCTTCTCATCGCGTGTGAATTCCTACGCTCGTACACGAGAAATTATACCACTTCGAGACAACGCGGATTGTTTTATTTTATTTTATTTTTTTACAAATTTCTCACGAATAATAAAGGACTTACTCAATACCGATTAAAGTTTTTATCCGCGGTGAAGTGAAAGGAAATAATTTTAGAAAATAAATTATATAGATTACAGATGAGTTTACCCCTTTAATAGGGTAATTTTTTTGGAAACGCCATTAAATTTAATAAACTTGTGGAATTATATAGACTATAGATGAGTTTTTTTTACAATTTCCCATCAATAATGAAAGTACTTACTCAATACCAATTAAAGTTTTTATCCGTGGTGATGGAAATCATTTTAGAAACGAAAAATTATATAGATTATATATGAGTTTAACCCTTTCATAGGGTAATTTTTTTAGAACCATAAAATTGAATACACTCGTGGAATTATGTTCAGCTGCCTGACGATCCGCTGGTACGTCACGAAATTGAAATATTTATACTGGCTCGCCGAGGCACGTCCGTAAATATCAAAAAGATCGTACGTGCTTCGGTACGTACTCTGGCGTAAGGTGCAATCGAGACACGTAACGGGGACACGTAGCTTGCCGTTTATAAACACGTCGTCAATTATTTCGTTATTGTATTTTCGCTTTTTTTTTTTAAACATCTCCGGCTGGACACAGCTCACTCCGGTACGATCTTCAATTATTTTATTTATTATCTCTACAAACATAGAAGAAAAAATAATAATTACAGATCCGAATCGATACAGAAAAATAATTTCGTTTCTGAAAAAATGTTAAACACAACACGAGATTGTTTCGCTCAGTTCGCTCCGGTGCTATCGTTATCTGTCTGATTAATCTCTGCAAACATAGCAGAAAAAAATAATTAAAGATCCGTATAAGTATAAAAAATCGTTTCGTTTCTAAAAAAAATGTGACAAATGATTTTGTTTCATTCTGTTCGTTCCGGTGCGATCATTAATTATTTGATGTATCGCTGGAAACATATAAAAAATATAATAATTAAAGATCCGTATAGATATAAAAAAATAATTTCGTTTCTAATAAATTTCTAACAAAACACGATTTTTTTTCGCTCCGTTCCGATCTTTAACTATTTGATGTACGTCTGCAAACATAGAAGAAAAAAATACTAATTAAAGAGCCGTATAAATATAGAGAAATAATTTCGTTCCCAAACGATTTCTAATAAAACGTGATTTTTTCTTTCCTGTGAAAAAATAAAAATCTGACATACACGTCCTTAAGGTTTTAATCACCGAACGTGTATTAATTTGGATCGAGGGTGGGGAGCGCAACCAGTCGATTGCTTCGTTGGAATGTTCGCCGGAGTCGGTGGCGGTCGAGAAAGTGTATATAGTCGACCGACCGAACCGGGATCCCGAACGAGAGGCACCGACACTGTATTGGAAAGCTTGTGGGCACAACCCGATGCGATAATATCGTTAGTGTACAAGCCGATAGTTACAATAGCTCTTGGCTCGAGAATTAAACGACCGGGAAATTTTCGAATCCAGGTCGAGACGGTCGTTAATTAAAAAAATAAAATAAATACGGTTTACGCCATAAAAAAAAAAATCGGGGATCATCCGATGGAATGCACTTTTTACTACTCATTTTTTGATTGTTTATTTCAGAATGCGCTGGTTTCGGGGTTGACGAGAAACTATACCACTACGAGATAATAAGATTTAAAAAAATATATATATTTTTTTACAAATTTTTGATGAATAATGAAAGTACTTATTCAATACCAATTAAAGTTTTTATAAGCGGTGAGGAAAAAAGGAACCATTTTTTTTTAAATATAGCTTGTCGATGCGTTAATGCTTTAACAGCGCCATTTTATATATACATATATATATATATATATATTTATTAAAAAAACATACTTAAAATATTCCGATTATACATGTTTTTAACTCCGAAATCCCGATTATGGGGGAATCGTATATGTATATATACTATATTGGAAAGCTTGTGGGCACAACGCGATGCGATAATATAGTTAGTGTACAAGCCGATAGTTACAATATTATTACGAAAATTAATTCTCGAGCTCTTGGCTCGAGAATTAAACGACCGGGAAATTTTCGAATCCAGGTCGAGACGGTCGTCAATTAAAAAAATAAAATAAATACGGTTTACGACATAAAAAAATGCGAGGATCGTCCGATTTTTATTTACTTATTTTTTATTTGTTTATTTCAGAATGCGCTGGTTTCGGGGCCACGCCGAAGCACCGAGACTTTTGAGCCTTAGTCCACTGCAAGCCGACGAGGATCTCGAGGGCGCGTCCTTCCGGTTACATGCCGAATCTCGATTGAGAGGTAATCATATCAATTCATACTTCCTACATTACTGTAAAAAAATTATGTATATTAATAATTATAATAAATTATCTTCGAGTTTAAACAAAAACATGTTCAACTTAAAAATTATTCCCGCTTTACAAAAAAAAAATATTTTTATTTTTGAGTGCTTCTCTGGTTTCCCCGCGAGATAAGAAAAGAGTCTAGAATTAGAGTCTGCGGTCGGAGCGTTGAAAAAAACACAACAAAAAAAATTATATTTATCAGCAAACTTTTTTTCACCCGTACGACTTGTAAAAGGGCTTGTAAAGGGCTTTACCTTCATTCACGCGGACAGAAAAAATTATATATCGGTTAATTATAATCATTTATCTTCGAATGTAATAATAAAAAATATTTTCAACCTAAACATTTTTCGCGCTCAACAAAAATATGTTTAATCTGAAGTGCTCCTCTGGTTCCACCAGAAGATAAGAAAGCCTGCGGTCGGGGCGTTGAAAAAAATAAAAAATATCGTTTTAGTTCGCCAGCTCGGCTGTGAGCGTGCGAGACTTTCATAGCCGCGAGGCTAGAACGTAAAGCCTCGCGTATTGCTTGCGCGCGCTCTCCTCGAACGGAAAATCTCTCTCGCGGCTATTTAGTCCGAGCGATTCTTTGGCTCCAAACTGATTTTTTACTACCGCCGATAATGAACATGTACGTAGGCGCGATTCGACTCGAAGCGCACAGAGAGTACCGCGCTGGAACGTGGAAGTGCACGCGCGGAAAAAAAAATTGTTGGATTAACTTTGATAAACAACAGCTTTGGGCGTCTGTCCTCGCGACTTTTGAGTCGCGGGACACACGCCCAAAGCTGTTGTTTGTTTGATATAAATAAAGCATTATTTTGCTAAACGATTTAGGGTAAAAGTGGTGAATATGGCCCACCTCGATTGACACGTAAATCAATGATATATGGACCAGGCCATATATCATTGATTTACTTTTCCCCACTTTTACCCTAATAGAGCTCGGACTCATATGGGTATCCGGATTGACGGAATCTCGCGGTTTCGATACTTCAAATCCGCGAATTTGGATAATCCGAAATTATCCGGATCTCGTGGTTCCGATACTTCAAATCCGCGGATTTGGATAATTCGAAATTTCCCGGATAACACGAAACGATACGAATATTGGAATTCAAATAACACGAAACTATACGGATATTGAAATCCAGACAACACGAAACTATACGGATATTGAAATCCAGATAACACGAAACCATACGGATATTTGAATCCGGATAACACGAAACCATACGGATATTTGAATCCGGATAACACGAAACCATACGGATATTTGAATCCGGATAACACGAAACTATGAGGCTGTCTGGATTCGGATAACCCGACACGATCCGAATATCCGGGTAATCACGAAATAATATCAGGAAATCAAATATCATAACATGTCTACATTTCTATTGTATCCATTACGATTTTTTTTTTTTATTTCATGTACCGGGCTGAATGTAATGTACAATCGTGACGAAAAATTAATATACTTTTTCGTTGAATCACTCGAATCGCTCGAAGCAAGTAATTTATTTGCTTCTTGCGATTCGCACGAAATTGTCGATTTAACCAAACATTTTTGTTGCACCAACGAAACACCTTCGAACGTGTCTCACCGCGCCTCGGCTAGTCCAACCATTTATTTTTCTCGGTGCGGCGCGAGGACCCGGAGTTCGCTTGCGTTATAAGTACAGGCCGCGTACAGGGATGCGAACTTTATCCAAGCACGCACGAACGGTTCGCGAATGACAAACGAAGCGTGAGCGAGGGTTCCCCGTGCAACGGCGAGGCTCGGAGATACCGTCGAGACGTTGTCACCCGCGCAGCTTCGGAAAACCACGATAAATAATTACTCAACAGGATTCCACGGAACCACCGGAGTAACGCAACGTCTGCGGTCGGCTATCCTTTCCGCGCCCTTTCTCTCCGCGAACAGATGCAAATACGTGACGCTTTTACTCAAATGCTTATGCGCTATAAACGAAGGATGACGGCAATGTTGATGCGATAAGAAGTACGAATTCACCACTACTTGCCAAAAATTTTAGCCCCGAATCGACACCCGATTTAAAAATAATTGCGTCTTAAATTACTCAATTCATCACTAATCAATTAATAATAACGGTCAAATTTATTATTATTATTATTATTATTATTATTATTATTATTATTATTAAGTTCATCTCGATTACACACACTGATACTCACCGAACTCATAGACCCACAAATACTGCCAGCGCGCGAGCCAACATAACCGCTAATAATAATAATAATAATAAGTTACAATAATAATAATAATAGTTATTGTTGCGTCCTGCCGTTTGTGCACTTACAGTAATAGAATAACCATTATGGATGAATAACAGTTATTATTATTACCGTTATGTAAAATAAATTAATAAAGATAATTAAAAAATCGGTTCTTCAACCTCATTGAAAATATCGTCAGGTTTTCCAAGCAGCCTGTACACTAGATCGATGTTCTGGTAGGAATTTTGCAACAGTTTGCCGATCTTGATGCCCCTTTAATTACTCAATTCATCACTAACCAATTAATATATTATAATAATTGTTATCGATTAATAATAAGAATAACTATTATTATTATTATTATTATTATTATTATTATGAAGTTCGACTCGATTACACACACCGATACTCACAATACTTACAGACGCGTGAATACTTCGAGCGCGCGAGCCAACGTACCCGCTAGTAACAATAATAATAATTATTATTATTATTATTGTTGCGTCCTGCCGTTCATGCACTTAGAGTAATAGAATAACAGTTATTACTATTACTGTCATGTAAAACAAATGAATGCAGATAATTTACAAATCGGTACTTCAACCTCATTGAAAACATCGTCAGGTTTACCAAGCAGCCCGTATACTTGACGGACGTTCTGGTTGAAGCTCTGCAGCAGTTCCGCCGATCTTGGTGCCCGGAATGTTAAAGTCCCCAATCGCATGCACGACCTACATAAAGAAGAAAATCCAAAAGTCGAGTCACGGAGGGACTTTTATTCAAGGACCGAGTCGTCGATTCTCGCATAATTTGTCGGACACGGTAAGGGGAGGTCGGGCGCAAAGCCGAAGGAAAATCCTTCCCAGGCCCAACCGCTCGTTCGCCGCATCCGCGATTCCCCAACGGCGAACAGGTGCGCGCTCCCTTCGAGCGCGAAAAAAAAGGGCTCGACCCACTTCGAATTTTCTTCGGGGCTCGTACGCGAATCTCCCGATAGTCTCACTCTCGCTCGGCGACTCTCCCGTGCGACTCGTGTGACTTATGACTGTTATTTCGTGTCGTACACCCGAGAGGAGAATGGCTCACACGGGATGTCCTGCCTCGTTCACATCCTGCACGGAACTCAGTCCGCGTATGGAGCGTATGCACGCATCGCGCACGGTTTCGCGCCGGCGTACGCGACGACGTATGGTATAATATGTCACGCTTCGCGGATGCCCCGCGGAGTCTTATCGAAACCCTCCGGGCGAACGCGAGGTTCCGTTTTTTTCTTTTTTTTTTCGTTCCGCGGATTTTCGACGGTCGCGAGCCTCGAGTCCGCGACTGCTCGAGCTCGAAGTTCGACCCGAGCTCGAGCTCCAATTTTCGGTCGGTCGGTGTTGCAACGAAAAATTAATTCGTGGTGGTCTTTTTTTTACAAATTTTTATTTTATTTATATTTTTTTTTATTTTAGATTGTGAAGAAATTTGTAAATTTTTTATGAACCGCACTGACAGTTTTTATGCAAAAACTGGCACATTAGATGTAATGTGGAATAGTGATGTAAAATTATTATACTTTTTTGTTGAAATTAAAGTAAATTATAGAAATGAAAGAACTTTCACAGTGAAATTAAGAAAAATTGTTAGAACTGAAGTATTCTTTAATTTTTCATCAGAAATTTACATGAAGTTTAATATCCCAGTTTTTGCACGAACACTTCCAGTCCGGTACATTAAATTTCATACGAATTTTTTTTTACAGTTTATTTATTGACAGTGCATGACACCGAACAGTTTTTGATACATAACAGACTTAAATCATATATATTGTGTGAATTGGCCATCGACCGAAATCCTTCAACCACTTATTTTATTCTATTTTATTTTATTTTATTTTATTTTATTTTATTTTATTTTATTTTTGCTGGGTTTGTTTGGTGTCGAGTCGAGTGGCCTCTGAGGGCGACAATGACAGCGTGTAATCCGAGCGTCGAGGTGCTCGGTTCTCGGTACGGTAATTCGATTCTGGGATTAATGAAACGTAAGCAGGCAGTAAAGCCGATTTTTATTTTTCGTCGGTAACGACGATGTTTGCGACTATTGCCGAGTGCGTACTACGATATTGTACCGTTACACGCGGTGCTCGGTTGAAATCGCTCGGCTCGGCAGTTACGCACGAGTAAACCGGTGGAATTTCGACGATTTCACGTAGCTCGGGTAATACTCGGGGGAGGTAACATAATTCGAGTAGGCTTCGATTCGTCATAACTCGGATAACGGGACGCGAAATATCTCGTGCGCAGCGAGAGCTCCGAACGTTCGCCGTTTCCATCGACCAAAGTCCTGATATCGAAGATACCACATTGTCAAAAGATTTCTTTTATTTATAAAAAAAATTAAAATCCCTCGAAAAAAACTGCACAGAATAATCTCTGAAATTCACCGTAAAAATTTGGTAATTTTTGAAAAAAATATTATAATTTTTTTCTACAACAAAATTTTCATCGACCAAAGTCCTAATATCGAAGATACCACACTTTTTCAGATTTTAGTTTATTCATAAAAGAAATATTTAAATCCCTCGAAAAAAGCTACACAGAATCGTCTCGAAAATTTAACACAAAAATTGGGTAATTTCTGGTTTTTTTTTCTACGACTAAAGTTGTGATGTCGAAACTCCTGCCTACACTTTTCAAAATTTTGTAAAAAAAAGAAAAGAATTTAATCCCTTGAAAACAATTATACTATTCTGTATAATTTTATGAATTTTTTTGAAGAAAAATATATATATTTTTTTCTCCTATTTCTTATAAAAACTGAAGTAAACTTAGGGCGGCTTTTGTTTGGAGCGACGTGGATATAATTTGCCTTTCAACGATTTAAAAATCCGTCCTGTTAACCCGACAGTCGCTTGCTCGTGCGTGGTAGCATAAAACCCACGATTTTATTAGTCCCGGTCAGGAACAGATGGTGGACGAAGTTACGTCCCGGGGCAGCGCGTCTTTATCGTCGCGCATTCTAAATTAGTTATAAAACCGTTCATTAATATACCGTTTTGATGGTGATCTGGAGTGACGCTTGTCGACAGTGCTTTACCGTTTTCTCCGCTACATCTCTTCCTCGATAACACATGTCCGCGAGCCGTGCGTATCACCGCAGTCCGACATTAATCTTACCTTGCCTGGAATAATTTCCAACGAGGCACATCAGTGAAACGACATGATTAAATTTTTTTAAAAATTATTTCGTATTATTCAATCTATATAATGATTTTATATATTTGATATCCGTGAGCAACGCGTATCACCGCAGTCCGACATTAATCTTACCTTGCCGGGAATAATTTCCAACGAGGGACATCAGCGAACCGACATGATTAAATTTTTTTTGAAATTATTTTATATTATTTCATTTATATAATGATTTTATATATTTTACATGCTCGAGCAACGCGCATCACCGCTGTCAGACATTAATCTCCCTTGCCTGGAATAATTTTCAACGAGACGCATCAGCGATCCGACCTAATTTTTCATTTTTTAATTATTATTGTATACTATTAAATTTGTATTATTTTTATTTTATATATTTTATATCCACAAGCTACGCGTAAAATCTCCAATGAAACCGAGCAGCGAACCAACTTGAAATTAAATTAATTTTTTTTTTTACTTATTGTATATATATTCTATATTCGCGAACAACATGTATCATCGATTACATAAAAATCTGAAAAAATTCATACGTATTCAGAAAAATAAACGAATCATTTTCATAAAAAAAAAAGTTTTGTTGCCGGGTAATTTGTTAACCAATACATTTTTTGATGAATTTGTTAATAAAATTTTGCAATTATTATTATGCAAAATTAATCTTCTCAGTACCATTACTATACATGATTTTTTTCAGATTTTTACACCATCAAACAGTACTTGCAATTTTCTCTTATTGTTATCGAACTTATGCGAAGTCAGCGCGCAGCGAGACTTCCTCCTTAATCTACCTTGCCTGAAATTATTTCCAACGAGAAGTATCAGCGATCCAACTTGAAATTAAATTAAAATTTTTTAAAAATTATTATTGTATATATATTACATATTCGCGAGCACCGCGTATCACTGTTGTCCGACATAAATCTAAGTTACCCGAAATAATTTCAACGAAAGCCATCTCAGCGATCCGCCACGATATTTAATTAAAAAAGAAAAAAGAAGGTATTTATTATTTTAATAATTCCGCCTGTTGCAGACATGTCGCCGGTACGATGGGCCCGCCGTAAGTCCTCGAGTTCCGAGTCGGAGAGGAACTGCTACAACGTGCAGACGTCGCAGGTGACGACGGAGCGAACGAGCCAGAAGAAGGACAAGAAGAGGATCCAGGAGGAGCGTCGTCGTTCCTGCGAGAAGAGAAATCCGTTGCTGGACCGTGTGAAGAACACTCGTCTGAGTTTCTTCCGGGACCGCGAGGCGGAGTCAGTGGAAGACCCCGAGGACGAGGAGGACGCTTCGGAGGACGCTTCGGACAAGTCGCAGTTCCGCTCGATGTGCGAGCTGAGCAGGCGTGGCCTGACGAGGAACGAATTTCGTCGGTCGGTATGCGAGATCGACCTGAAGCAAGTCACCGAGGAGGAGAAAATCCAGGCCAAGAGGAAAAGACGCTGCAAGTCCCAGACGCGACTTCCGTCGAGGAAGAACCTCGACGAGCGTTTCGGTTTCCTCGGTTTCGGTGGCTCGAACAGCCAGAAGACGTCCGAAGACAGTCCGAAGCCGCGCCGAAGAAGATGGCACTGCCGGGTCAAGGACTCGAGCGACCGGTCGTCCTCGAAGAAATCGCTCGAGGCTCTACCGGGCGAAGAACCGGAAGTTCCCCTCGACGGCTCCAACTACGACAGCGTGACGCCCTCCAGCTGCCTGGCCGCGAAGTTCCGAGCCATGCAGGATCGCTACCTGAAGAGCTCGACCAGCAGACTCATCGCGAAGATCTACCGGAAGGACGGCAAGGACCGCGACAAGAGGAGGCTGCGAAGCTTCTCCTACGGGACG
Source organism: Ichneumoninae sp. A BG-2022a (assembly GCA_030522665.1). NCBI lineage: Eukaryota > Metazoa > Arthropoda > Insecta > Hymenoptera > Ichneumonidae > Ichneumoninae sp. A BG-2022a. Next base: position 15,136 of record JAPYZC010000617.1, on the reverse strand, counting down.
CTTCCGGGTCTCGAGGAGCTCCGGACGAACCCGCTCTTCGAGGACCAGGACCAGGACGACAACGACTCGGGCATCCTGGACAACGGCTCGGCGACGAGCTCCCTGCTGGACGATCGCTGCGGCAGCGGAGCCTCGGGCTTCATCGCCGGCGAGAACTCCTCGCCGCCGCAGCTTCCGCCCCGAAGACCGTCGGCGCGGGTCGAGGACCTTCGGCTCTCCCGGTCGGACTCCAGTCCCGACCTGAACGAGGAACTCTGCAGGAAGTCTCTTCGGCAGAACGTTCGCCAGGAGTCGATCCTGCGAGAGATCTCGCTGGGCCTCGAGCCATCCGGAGGGATAAACCAGGCCTCCAACGAGGAGCTCATTCAGCTCCGGAAGAACTCCGCCGACCCGCGGCTCGTCCAGAGCCTCGGCCGGAAGGAAATCCTCGACAGGACCGAGAATCTCCGCGAGGACTCCAGGGAGAAGAGCGAGAAACGGTTGTCCTCGAGACTTCCGGTCGTGAGGTCGAGGTCCTACACGACCGAGACGACGATCGTCAAGCTTCCGAGGGAAACTGCCGATCAGTGCCTCGGGATCTTCATCGCCAAGACGCCCCAGTCCAGCCCGGGCTACCTCGTCGCTCACGTGGTTCCCAACGGACTCGCCGACAAGGAGGGGACCTTGAAGATCGGCGACGAGATTCTCATCGTCAACGGCAAGCGCCTTCGTGGGCTGAGCATGTCCGAGGCGAGGAAGATCCTCGGGAACGGAAGCGGACCCGGCGAAGTCGACATCGTCGTCTCCCGCTACATCGGCGTCGAGAACCCGAAGAGCCTCAAGGAGAGCAGCGTCGACTACGAGAACGTCTGCGTCGAGAACGGTCATGTTGTCAACAACAACAACAACTGCAACAACAAGAATAATAATATCAGTAACAACTGCGTTCAGATCGAGACGAGCTCGCCCAAGTCGCACTTCCGGAAACACCACTCGAGGCACCACCGGAAGAACGAGTCGAACAGGTCGATATCGTCGGAGAAGAGCGGATCCGGCGGGAACGAGAGCGGACCGCAGAGCGTTTCGAATTTTTGTACCTTGCCCAGGAGGCCCAGAAGCACCGTCTCCACTTTTCATACCGTCGTCTTCGAGAAGGGACAGGGAAAGAAATCACTGGGATTCACCATCGTCGGAGGACGCGACAGTCCCAAAGGAAGCATCGGTGAGTTGTCGTAGGATATTCGTATCGTTTCCTTATTATTATTTTTCTTTGCACCCTCGTAGAGGAAGCTTTGTTTTGGTAAAAAAAATCGAGATTTTAATGAAAACGTGTTCAGAATGTTCCAAAACGGCGAAAAATCACATTTAGAAAAAATGGCCGGATGTATGTGTGTTTGTGTGAATCAGACGCGAAAAATTCAAACCGTTATAACTCGAGAATGCCTCGACCGATCAAGCTGAAATTTTACACATTATGTATGGTTAGTAAATAGTCAATGTTTCTGCAAAATTTGATCCAAACATGTTCAGTTGTTTTTTTTTGTGTACGGTATTTTTTATTTGTTCACAAATGTCGATTCGCGCTCTGGCTCTCATATTTTTTTAGCTGTCGGGCTGAAAACGCTTACAGAGATGGAATATGATCATCCAATGATATCATTAAAATTTTACGAAAATCGATCGAACCGTTTAAGTTGTATGTTATTTTGAATTTTTTGAATTTCATGAAAACTTAGTACTTTACTTTAGACGCAATTTTCCTCATTAAATATTCACTTATGAATAAAATAAGTGTAAGATTCGTAACCAGCGTGAAAAAATACATGGAATACAATCCCGGAGTGACGATTAACGAAACAGTTTATCGCACACTTATAAAACCAAAATTGCAAAAATGGGTGATTTCGCGTATTTCCGCGAAATTTTTCGCGATTTCTTTGCTTTCCGATGGCATCGCGGAAAAACCTAGGTGCCTGTTACGTTCTACAGCAAAACATATACAAGCTGATGGATATGCCAGAGTTAAAAGAATTAGATAAAGTGCTGTCATTTGGAATTCTCGAGAAAAAATTGAAAGTTCGAAAAAAAATTGAAAGATCGAAAAAAAATTAAATTACCTATTCTCATTGTTTCTCATCCCTATTCTGTTTAGTCTTTGTTATATGTATGTATCTCTTGTTGTGAGTGTCTCATGTAAACTCAGAAAAATAATTTATTTTACAGCCACCGTTTATTTGGTTTAAGTAAAATATTTTACTTAAACCAAATAAACAGTGGCCGTCAAATAAATTATTTTTCTGGGTGTTTTGTAATTGAAGTCCGCGTCCCCCGTGATTTTTTTTCTTCGTAAAAAAATCGGTATGCAACGTTCGCCGAGGGTTCGATGAACCCTGGCGAACGTCACAGTGAAGCTGTGACGTTCTCGTGTTCCGTGTCGCGCACGGGCAAAACGGCGAAAGGCCGCAGCTGATTCTTCGGCAGGGCGCCCTCGCGGGGGTTTGCGGCTTCTCCGGGATATCGATCTCTTTGCGGATCGTGCGTGCTTGATCGAGAGGATCGATATACTGTAACGGTTGAGGGATTTTTTTTTTTTTAATTCTTAGATCGTGGTCGGCAATACGAATGTCTGGTCCGTTTCATGCTTAAGAATAACGATGATTTTTCGTTACATTGAAAATAAAAAAGAGCAAGTAGGTTTCGCATAATATACTCCGTGAGAAAAAGTCTATGTTTTGAAGAGAGTTCCGCAATTTAATCCACTATAATTTTATTTACCGCTTCGTGCATGTTACGAGAATTATAAAATATAGGTATTACCTTGGGAAAATATACTTCGTTTTTTTTCGAAGATCGTCGATTGAAATATTGCGTTTCTTACTGTAGATGAATTTCGGAATTGCAGCAAACATTTTCATACATTCGGTTTTGGGTTTATAATTTTGTTTTTTATTGCAATTATTAAATCGTCGTCGGAAAGACGAATATCTCTCGTCCGTTTCATGCCTAAGAGTAACGACAATTTTTTGCTATGATATGCTCTCTGAGGAAACGTCTGTGTTTGATAGAACTCTTGACAGAGCTCCCCAATTTGAGTACACTATAATTTTATTTACCGCTTCATGCATATTACGAGAATTATTAAATACAGATATTACCTCGGGAAAATATGCTTTGGCGAAGAAACTACTTGTGGCACTTTGTTTTTACCCGAACATCGCCGATTGAAACATTGCGTTTCCTACTGTAGATGAATTTCGAGCTAATTTCGTATCTATTTGCCACAGGCAATATCATAAAACCGGTTCTGCCAGTTAAAAAAAAAAAAATTCTTCATTTTGATTATTTGTGAATCTTACTCTGAAAAAAATGAAACAACGCAGATCCATTTCGCATTAATATGCTCCACGAGGCAACGTGTATGTTTCACAGAAATCTTAACAGAGCTCCGCAATTGAATCTACTATAATTTTACATTAAATACAGAAATTACCTTGAGAAAGTCTGCTTTGGAGGAGAAACTACTCCTTGTTTTTCCCGAACATCGTCGAATGAAACAATGTGTTTAGTACCGTACATGAATATCGAGCTAATCTTGTATTCATACTTTTTTGTCGAAGGCAATTCATTTCCATAAAATCAGTTCTGTCAGTTTCAAAAATTATAATGATTCATTTTGATTATTCTGATCGTAGTCGACAGCAGGAATGTCCTTCGTCTCTTTCATGCTTAAGAATAACGGTAATTTTTCGTTACACTGATAATAAAAAAGCGCAGATTCATTTCGCATTAATATTTCATAGAAACCTTAACAGAGCTCCGCAATTGAATATACTATAATTTTATATTAAATATAGAAATTATCTCGGGAAAGTCTGCTTTGGCGGAGAATCTACTCTTCGCTTTTCCCGCACACCGTCGATTGAAACAATGTTTTTCCTACTGTACATGAACTTCGAGCTAATGTTGTATTCAACAATTTTTTTGTTGCAGGCATTTTCATAAAATCGGTTCTGCCGGGTGGGCAAGCCGCGGAAGATGGCCGTTTGCGAGCAGGCGACGAAATTCTAGCGGTCAACGGGCAGGTCTCGCACGACCTGACACACCGTGAGGCCGTTCAGCTGTTTCGGAACATCAAGAGTGGACCGCTGGCTCTGCATCTCTGCAGGAGGGTGAAGAATCGAGAAATGCAGTGAGTCTTCGATCCGTCGATATTCAAAAAAAAATTCTCCTCAAACGACAATAAGACTGATTCATCGTTTCTTCTTCCAGAGTCCCGAAGGCGAAGTCATGCGCCGATCTACTACTCGTCGACACGTGATCGTCAATCCTCCAGAAAAAAAATACGACGAACGAAGAAAAAAAAGACTGTGAAAACCGCGATCTGTAAATAATTGTAAATTTATGTAAAAAAAAGAATCAGCACAACAAAACAGAGAAGATAATTTGCTGCAAATAAATATGTTATTTAATAACTTTTTTTTACAAGTTTCATTGCATCGACGATTTCGTTGGTTGACAAGTTCGAAAAAAAAAAGATTTTTCCTTCGATTCTTAAAAATTACGTTCTCTTTATTATTGGGCCTACGAATTATAAGAAGCGCAGCGATACAGGCGATCTCGCGTGGCGCGACGATAAACGTACTCTGTATAAAATCTTAGGGGAGGGGATTAATAAAATTAGAAAATGATAATCGGGTCGACGGGACGAGGGATGGCTTGTCGGGCCATGACAGATTCGTTGCCGGTTTCAACGAGGAATAATAAATTATAAATGCGATCGAGATGTCGTAAGATAAAAAAAAAAGAAAAAATAACCGAGTTGACAACGAGAGAAAGAGAGACTAGAATCTAAAACTTCTTACCGACTGCACAGTAGTAGAAACTATCGCGTCGAGAGAAAAAAAAGCACTTCCGGTGGGAAACTCGCGCGCGAAACATGCCCTAAAATATATCGGCAGGCAAAAACGAAGCCAAAAAGTTGGGAGCACGTAGACATCGCGGTGCGCACCGCGGTCGGGCGACTTTTTTTTCTTCTTTCGCAACGAGTCCTTTCTCCTTAGTACGGCGCGGACTTCAGCGGGGTCCTCGGATACCTGAAAAAATAAATTGTATGCTTAGTTCGAGTTGCGATAATTGAGTAAATAAATGCTATAATAATTTAATGTCTACGAATGGAATGAAAAAAAGCTTCGATAAATTCAGAAAATAATCAATGAAGCAGTTTACGAGGAAAATTTATCGTCGTGTCGAAGGCGAGTTTTATGCTCGGAGAAAAATTATCGAAGACGATTACAATCAGCCTTGCCACGATGGAAAATGCACAATGAGTCAAGCCGATAAAAACTTCGTGTTTTGGCTCGTTAATTCGAGAGTCCGAGATTACAGAATCGCGATCGAGATGCACAGTGGTTTGAGAGTTCGCTAGGGGTTTTTTAAACCCACCTGTGCCTTCTTGCCAACTCCAGCTCGACGGGGCCTTCCCTGACGGCCTTGAACAGCTCGATCACTTCCTGATGAGTGTAGCCGCGCAGTACTTTTCCATTTAGATTCAGGATCTCGTCGCCTGAGAACAGAAAAAAAATACAACGATTTATTCATTAGTCCGATTGAGAGGTACAGACGGCGAAAAAAATGATGACAAGATGTACTAAAAATATGAAGAAAAACATTTATAAATAACGCATTAGCTTCGGGAAGATACTATGAAAATTTGGCAAAGTTTCATCTATCAGTTTAGAATATTTTATGCTATTTCCACGAGTAAAAAAAAAATTGTATGGAACACGGAAACTAGTTGATCTTCCGAAAAGCGTCGAAGCAGATTGCACGCCTCGTCCTCGTCGTGAGTTACGAAATGTCTTCGGCTCGTGAATTACTAAATGCCTTCGATGTTACAACATCAGACGATTCATACATCAATTCGATTAAACAGGGCAGAGGGCGAACAAATTATAAAAAGACGTGCTAAATATATGACAAAGATAAAATACAAAAACACCACATTTAAATTATAGAAAGGCGTGCTAAAAATAAGAAAAACAAAAAATACGGAAATACCGCATTTAAATTATAAAAAGTAGTACTAAAAATATATTTGTTTTGTTTCAAAATACCTCATTAGCTTTGGGAATATACGATCAAATTTTGACAAAGTTTCATTGATCAGTTTACAATATTTTACGCTATTTCCATGACTAAAAAAAAATTGTACGAAACATGGAACAAGTTAATCGTTTGAAAAGCGCCGAAGCGCACCGGGCGCATCGTCCTCTCGCCATATCAGATGGCTCGTCAATTACTAAACGGCCTCGACGTTACAGCATCGACATAGATCGATAACACTATCTCCTCGTCGGAGCTTATCGGGGACCTATCGAGAGACACACACGAGACACTCTATCCTCGGCAAACATTTACACTGGTCGTCATACAGAGTTCCGGCAATCCATCAAAGTGCACTTCTGACTAATGAAAAAAATTGTTTCTAATCTCGAAGAATCCTCGGTCGCGGTTCGTTACAATTTCTCTAGCGCGTAGAAATGTACCGTTAACGACGATTACGATGTCTTTTATAAGCCATCGTATAACGATCGTCTCAGAATGTTGATTGAACCCAATCGCTCGTTTCATCTCTCCCCCCATAAAATCGGACAGGCGATCCACATAAACGAGTACGAGTTAAAATTTTTTTGTCCGAAGTTAACGTGGAGCGTCGCGGGACGAAGAGAGCGTCGGGAAAACTTAACCATGTTTATATGGAGCACTACATTGTCGGAAAAATCTTTAAAAAAAGCTCCCAAAAATTCAGTATCGCATATAAAAATGGTCAAGCGATAACCCATAATCGACTGATTTTTTTCTTCAATGCTTTACGTTTTTCTTTCTTTTTTCGAAAAAAAATCGAAGGTGATGGCGACCTAGTCCATTTGAAATCTAGAATTTTTTTCTATATGACAGAAGATATATGGGATTTTTTTCAGATCGTTCCGAAGAGTTTTTATTTTTTTTTAAGTTAAAAAAAACTGTTCGAAACAATCTGAAAAAATTCCCAAAAATGCGGCGTTGCATAGAAAAATGGTCAAGCTCTAACCCCTAATTCATGAACAATCATTCGATCATTTTGCTTCCTCATAGAGGAAGCTCTGTCTTTCTTCCAATTTCTGTCACTGTTTTTGTACAACATTTTTTTACACTATTCATCATACAAAGTTCCGAAAATCATTCAAAGTGCACTTCTGCCTACCGAAAAAAAAAAATCGTTTCCCATCTCGAAAAATCCTCGGTCACGTTTCGTTACAATTTCTCTACTGCGTAGAAATTTACCGTCGACTGTTACAAGTTATAACTATCGTCGCAGAATGTTGATTGAACCCAGTGGCCACCAGAAACGAGTTCGAGTTTTAATTTTTTTTCCAAGTTAATGTGGAGCGTTGCCGGACGAGGGGAGAGCATATCCATAATCGACTAATTTGTTCCTTCAATTTTTTTAGTTTTTTTTCCGAAACAAAATCGAAGGTGACGCCGACCTAGGACGTTTCAAATCATTTTTTTTTCTATATGATAGAAGATATTTGGGAATTTTTTCAGATTGTTTTAAAGAGTCTTTATTTCTATTTTCATTTTTTTAAGTTAAAAAAATCTCTTCGAAACAATCTGAAAAAATTCCAAAAAATGCGGCGTTCCATAGAAAAATGGTCAAGCTCTAACCCCTAATCGACAATAATTTTGCTTCCTCACAGAGGAAGCTATGTTTCTTCCAATTTCGGTCACTGTTTTTGTACAAAACATTTTTACACTGTTCGTCATACAAAGTTCCGAAAATCATTCAAAGTGCACTTCTGCCTACCGAAAAAAAAAATCGTTTCCCATCTCGAAAAATCCTCGGTCACGTTTCGTTACAATTTCTCTAGTGCGTAGAAATTTACCGTTGACTGTTACAAGTTATAACGATCGTCGCAGAATGTTGATTGAACCCGGTGGCCCCCAGAAACGAGTACGAGTTTTAATTTTTTTTGTCCCAAGTTAATGTGGAGCGGGACGACGGGAGAGTCGGGAAAGGAGGTCCGAACGCACCGGGCCGTTCGTGCGAGGCTCCCGCACGACGCGTAGTTCGAAGGGGCACACTCTAGTTTTCTTAGGACAAGAAGCGCCCGATGGACAAACGGTCCCTGACCCTCGGTACGTAAACGTGCGGTTGACGAGAGGAGATCTCTGGAGGTTCGTCCGTGAGTCAACCGGTCGAGGGACTCCGGCTTCATTGGTCGCACACCCGCAGTCCCGACTCCGTTACAGGCATGCGGCGCGGACGAGGGAATACGCGCCGCGTGCCCTCGGCTCCGGTCGGGGGGCGATCAGGAAACCGCGGATGGCATTCGCGAGCACCGTAAAAACTCTCGGTGACGTTAGAGTTCGGTTGAAACTCGAAACTCGAACGAAACTCGACTCGCACGGCGACAGCGGGGACGAAAAAAAATCTAGGGATCCAGGAAGCCTGGCAAAAGCTACGAGGACGATAAGATACTCTTCGGAGCGAGTATCGTTCGTGCCGGGGCGCTGCAGACGGAGATTGAGCAATTATCGTCCAGGCGATAGTCTCGTTGACTCCGCAATCAATTCGGCGAAAATTATTGCCATAGAAATTGTTTTCCAGAAAAAAATAGAAATTATATTTTCACGATGAAAATTAAAACGATATTTTCCCGAAGAAAATAAAAACAATATTTTCCCGATAAAAATCAAAACGATATTTTCCCGAAGAAAATAGAAACAGTATTTTCCCGATAAAAATCAAAACGATATTTTCCCGAAGAAAATAGAAACAGTATTTTCCCGAAGAAAATAGAAACAATACTTTCCCGAAGAAAATAGAAACAATATTTTCCAGAAGAAAATAGGAACAATATAAATTGTTTCGAAATTGAGCTTGAGATTTTTTTTTACTACTTCTTTTAAGTTAAAAAAATGCAAAGTTACAGGAAGCCTAGCTAAAAGCAACGAGGACGATAAGATACTCTCCGGAGCGAGTATCGTTCATGCCGGGGCGCCGCAGACGGAGATTGAGCAATTATCGTCCAGGCGATAGTCTCGTCGACTCCACAATCAATCCGGCCAAAATGATTGCCATAAAAATATTATACAAATATTTTACCATAAAGAATAAAAACAATATTTTCCCAAAAAAAAAAAAATAATAATATAAATTATTTCGAACTAGAGCTTGAGATTTTTTGAAGTCTTGTATTCTTTTTCAGAACCTTTGAGAGCGACAAATACCCGAGTCCCGAGCCGCGAATATTTCACTGCGGCCTCGAGTGCCGAACTGCTTAAAGATGCGCCAGTCGTTGTTTCGTTCGAATTAGAGATTCGTGAGGTGTGCCTCGAGGATGTTTGGCCGGGGACTGGTGTGAATACGCGGACGTTACGTGCTCCCGCTGTCACGTACCCGCGTCCGACTACCTCGTCGTAAAACGAAGACACAAAAAAAAACATCGCCGCGAAGATACAACGCGTCGTCGTGTAGAACATGCAACAGGTGTGGTGCATTGGATATCGGCCAGCGAGCTTATCCGAATAGCAATTAAAAGAAGAAAAAAAAAACTGTTCCTCATATACACGTTGAATGAGTTCGAAAGAGCCGTTCGATCGTGGATCCTTGAGCGAACGCGGAAGAAACAAGACACACATCGTCGTCCAGGACGGATCGCGTGAGTCGATCGGTTCGCCGGTCGATCTAATCCGCGCCTCTCGATCCGATCTCGAAGATCTCGGATCTTCCTCGAAGAGTGTCACGGGAAAATACCTGCAACCAACTTCGCCCATATAAATTAAACTCGAACAACCGCAATAATAATAATAATAAATAATAAATAAAATAAAGAAAATAAAATTACCGCCTCATCAACTTGTCTCGAGGCTCGATCGCGACTAGTTCCAATCGTAAATCCCATAAAGCGGGAACGCGGAAGTGTAAGAAATATATATTTAAAGTTGCGAGACAGTTTCGCCAGAAACGGTGCGATCGCGTGGGTCGATCGCGTAGTTAATACCCCGCAGTGATGTTGTATCCGAAGCTGCACGGAATTCGAGACGATCTCGTTCGTGAATCCCCGCCGACAGGGTGGAGGATAGAGTAGGAAAAAGAATTTTTCAACGTGTCTAATTCGATTCGAGATGGCCAATCACAGCTCGCATATATATATGTATATATGGGGCATTCCCTACAATTCAACCTGGATCTAACCCTTCGCATCTTGGATTAGCCCAGCGATTTTTTATATCCCTGATGTAACTCTCAAAAGTTCGCAGATTTTTTATTAGATCTTAAATAAACGTTTATAATTATTTATGATAAAAATAAATGAACTTATTGATCGCCGCAATTAAAAAACCTGAACAAATTTCCAAAAATGCAGTGTCGTATATAAAAATAGTCAACCGATAATCCATAAACGACGGATTTTTTTCTAATTCTGTTCACCGTTTTATTCGGAAGTAATTAAAAGAAAAATAGAAGTTGATGCTCCCGCTCAGATCTTAAAATTGTTAAAATACGACACAAGATTTTTCAGCATTTTTTCAGATCTTTAAATTGTGGCGATCAATAGGTTCATTTGTTTATCATAAATGAATACAAACAATTTTTTTTTATCAAACAAAAAACTGAGTAGTTTTGAGAAGTTCGGTCGTATAAAAAAAAATCGCGGGCCCAATCCAAGATGTGAATGGTTGGCCACGGGTAGAAATGGTACGGAATGCCCCATACATAAACACGCCGAAGTTAAGCGAACACATCGAAACACACGAAGGAACATTCGAAGCTCGTTTCCTCGTGGTAACGTGTAATTTGCCTTCGGCCGCTGGCTGACAGTCCACTTTGTAAAATGAACGTGCACCAGGAGGGGGCTTCTTTCTGGCATTTTCTGTCCGTGTCCGGAGAGCGCGCCGCGGCATAGGCAGACGTAGTAAAAGGCGCGTTACGATATAAAATAGCGTACAGCACAGATTTCAGTTCCACGACGAAGTGAGCCGACGCTATCGAGAGACGCTTTCGGCCGAGAGTCACGTTCGTAACTTACAGTTCGGTCACTACTGTGCAACGGCGAGTGAACTGCGCGGTAGTAAATGTCCACCGCATTGTCACGAATCGCGCTCCACTAACCACGTGTGTGTCTCGCGTGTCCGAGGCGACGTCACGAATATCACACAACACATCCTGTCCCGGCGTGTACTCTGTATTCGTGTCAATGCGTGGAGCAAACAGAACACGATCGTTCCACGAACGGGAACGGGGCTGATTCGACGAATTTTCATCCACCACGCTTTCCGTACAATCGTAATCATGGTCGGTATGCATTCGATTTTTTTAAATATCCAATCGGTTGCGAGCAATACCGTCCAGAAAATTCTCCCGAACGGAAGAATATTGCTCACACTTCGTACTGTAAAAGGAAAAATTCGTATGTAATTTAATGTACTGGATTGGAAGTTTTTATGCGAAAACTGGTATTTTAAATTTCATGTACAATTGCGGTGCGTTCAAAACAAATAAATGAATGCAAAAAAAATTATTCAACAAATCCCCGGCAACTCAATTTTTTGTTCATATAAAAACAATTGGTTAATCTTTTTGAATGCTTATTAATTTTTTCAGAATTTTGTGCAATTCATGAAAATCATGTGTTTTTATTAACTAGAAACGCAATTTTCAAAAATTACACGAAATTCTGAAAAAATTCATACGTATTCAGAAAAATTAACAAATGGGTTTTTTTTTAATTTAGTTTACCGGGTGATTTGATGGGCATTTTTCAACACAATTGTACATTAAATTAAATGTACCAGTTTTTCCATAAAAACTTCCAGTCCGGTACATTAAATTAAATTTTTTTTAAGTGCAGTCTCGCGTCGGATCGTAGATTTTTTTCTTTTTTTTAGATGCTACGTTCAATCTTTGAATATTAAATTCACCTTGAAAGAGTGACTTGGAGACGTCGGCCTGTCCACCGGGGAAGACTCGCCTGACGAAGATTCCCATTTCGCCCCGCGGACTGTCCCTCCCTCCGACGACGCTGAAGCCGAGGCTGGGCTTTCCGCATCCCTTCTCAAACTTCGCGAGGTGCCTGGTCAGGTATTGCTGCGATTCCGTTCCCGATTCCATCGTCGAGACGGTCTCCTTGCGATTTTTCTTTAGGCAGGAGAGCGGCAAGTTGTCCGGACGTTTTCTCAGCTGGACGACCTCCTCGCAGCGACTGGCCGGTCTGCTCAGCGACGATTCGGGCCGTCTCGGAGATTCCACTGGAGTCGACGGTAGACTCGACATATTCTTCGCATTTTCCAGGCTCTCGTAGGGAACGACGTTGTTGTCCGTCGCAGCCTCGTTGCCGAACACCTGAGGCAGCGTCTCCTCGTACGCCGTCGTCAGGCGAACTGTGCTGCCCGTGAAAGACTTGAGAAATTCTTGAACCTCGGCTAGCGTCTCCAGGGTTTTTAGCTCCTTGCCCTCGACTTCGACGATCTCGTCGCCGAGCCTCAGTCTTCCGTCTCTGTAACAGATGCCGATGTCATTGATGACGTACTGATTTATCGATTATGTATCGACGAAGAAAAAAAAAGTATACAAGATCGAAACCTGTACTCAGTGGAATCTCGGATAACTGGCTTTCAATATTGTTTTTTACCCTATTTTTTATGTTCTACACTGATAGAAAAAATGTGGTTGAATCAAGCAAAGGTTCGGGCAGGGACGCTCAAATAAATATTTTGATGGATTTTTCTTGTTTTTTACATGGAAAAATGTGCGAAAATCAAAATAAAGATAAAAATGTGAAAAAATTCATACGTATTCCGAAAAATGAACGAATCATTTTCATTTAAAAAAAGTTGAGTTACCGCATATTTTGATGAACAATTTTTTTTCAACAATTTGTTAATAACATTTTGAAATTACTATTATGCAAAATTAGTCTTTTCAGTGCCTATAAATTCTGAATTCTATAATAAGTATGAACTTTTTCAGATTTTTATAACATCGGCAAGTGTTTGCAATTCTTGCCCGAGTTTCTCGAATTTAGAGCGAAATGAACACGACTTGCTGGAGCTACCTTAAATTACCGAAACGTGTCACAGTCACAAACATTGCCACAAATCTAACGAAGTTCCATGGCTTAAACAGCCGCTGACCTGTGAGCAATACCGCCGTTCTCGAGTTGCACGACGATGTACCGAAGTTCTCCAGCCTGCTGTTGAGCGAGTCTGATGCCGAGGCTCTCCCTGGCGTCCCTCTTGTCGAGCTGAACGACCCTGCACCTCCTGATCCTCCTGGGAGTCCGCACGATGTCGCTCAGGAACCTCGTCTTGTCCTGCTGCAGTCTCGCCCTGTGAGGAGGCGTGTACGAATTCCCAGCCGAGTTCTCCACGGAGCACCTCGACAGTCGACTCGCGACCGAATCCTCGCCTCCGTAGGAGCCCTGATGAATACTCGGCAGGATTCTCCCCGAGCTGCTCTGGTGCCATCGCAGGCCGTCGATGCTCTCGCCGACGTCGTTCCCACCAGCCACGCTTCCGACTTTGAGAACACTCCCGAATCCCTTGGCCAGACTCTCGACGAGGTCCCTGCAGTCGCTCGGCGTCGAGCTCCTCATCGGCTTCTCGATCTCAGAGTCGATTATGCTGCTCGTATCCGAGCTGTCGGTGTTGATGCACTTCAGGCTCGCAGCCTCGTTCTCCGAGGCGGCCGCGGACTCGCCCCTGGGCCCGTCGCTGTCGTAGCCGGACTCGTTGGAGCTCACGTAGTGGGAAGACAATCTCTGCTCGGCGCTCGGCGCCGAGTTCCTCCGCTGGTTCCTCAGCGTCGCGACGACGTCCAGGTCGACGTTGACGGAAGACGTTTCGGAAAATCTGCGGTCGTTCGAGCCCGCGGAAAAATCATTCTGCGCGTCCTGGGTGGACTCGGAGAGGCGATGGAGCGACCCGGCCAGGGCGGATCTGCCGGCTCTCTGATAACCGCCGTAGAAACCGTCCTGCTGAACGGAGTCCTCTATCCTCTCCAGCCTGGCCGGATTTAAACTGTACCTCTCCTCGCCCCGCGAACTTCCGCTCGATCTGCCATCGCCGGACTCCGCGTACGAGTTCCTGCTGTACCGCCCGGCGTTCTCCTGACGATAATTCCCGGGATTTCTCGTTCGCCTTCTGCCGAGCGTGGTCGTTCCGTCGAAGGAGTCCTCGATCTTGAGGGTCGGAAAGTGCTCCTCGGAGGTCGCCTTGAAGAGCCTCTCGTCCTTGCTCGCCTGCTGCTGGCGCTCCTCCGGAAGGACCGAGAGACGGGAGCGCAGGAAGGCGTACGGGAAATTTGATTTCTTGACTTCCTTGAAGTCGCAGCTGCTGGACTTTCGGAGGATCTCGTTTCTCGAGTCGCCGAAGTCGCACGGTCTGAACGAGCCCGAGGATGCCCTGGAGGAGGCGTCCAACGATAGCTCGTCGTCGTCGTCCTCGAAGACATCCTCGTCGGCCTGACGACCTGCGAGATCGTCGCAGGACAGCGTTCGGTCCTTGCGATGGCCAATCTGCAGGTCGATTCCCTCCGAGGGATCGTCGCCCTTGACGTAGGTCGGGCTCGTGTTTAGCTGGCTCGTGCTGCAGCTCCTGAAGAGATTCTCCTTCTCGGCCGCGCCGCATCTGGGACTCTCGAGGTTCTGCGAACGGCGGTTCGAGCGCGTGGAGTTCAACATGCCCGTCGAACCCATGCGGATGAAGAAGGACTTGAAGGGCGAGGGCGACCTGTGGGACGTCGACAACTTCCGGTCGGACTTCTTCGTTTCCGGCGTTCTGTCCGAGGAACCGGCGTCGCTGAGGTTCTTGCCGTTCTCCGCACGGCAGGAGACACGCTCGTTGTTGTTGTTCGCGTTGTCGTTGTTGTTGTTGTTCCTCATGTAGTCGTTGTTGTTCTCCGGGTCCGGACGCTCGCTCGGCGAACATATCGACTCCCTCGAGCCCGCTCGACGGAACGACTCTATCTTCTTGCTCATCCTTCGGCCCCAGACGCCCAGACCTTCGGTTGGGTGATTGGTCGTTATTGAAACAGAAAAAAGATAAAGAGACTAAGTTAGTGATGTTGTTGGGTGATTATCGTTGTAAAAAAAATTGATTTTTTTTTTTTTTT
>JAPYZC010000616.1:0-55943 GCA_030522665.1 Ichneumoninae sp. A BG-2022a | reverse complement strand
TATATGTAATATATATATATATATATATATATATATATATATATATATATATATATTTGTATATATTTTTATATATATATCATCTAAAGAAGGTACGGTATTTACATATTTACATATAAAACCGGCTTAACGCCCGAACTTGTCAATATCTTTTCATTTCTCTCTTGCGCTACACTACTACCGGCTGATCATCCACTTAAATTAAAAATGAAAAAGGACCATCTCTCGTCATCTCGTCGGAAACTCAAATTGTATATAACAGTGTATACTGTATTGATTCTGATTCTTGAAATTGTTATAGATACAAGTTTCATGCAATTATTCTTTGACGCGTTTTTGTCGTATTTAACATACATAGTCCTGTCAGATCTATATCTCTTTATTTGTTTAGTTCGCTCGTGATATTGCGATTGCCCGTGATCAATTTATTGAAGGAACAAAAAAAAAAGAAAGAAGAACACGTCTCTTTCGGATTAAGCTAATACAGAACTTCGCCAAAGTATTAGGACGTTGACGGTATTATAGAAACCAGGTACTTGGCCAACCTTGGATTCGCATTTTGGTGGCTTTCCGTTCGTTATATCCAATTGTGTTTAAGTGTTTATTCGAATAACAATGGTTATCATTATTATCTGAAAGGTCACGGATATCAATGATTACAGACCACAATTTTATCGTTCTCGTGGTAATATTTTTGTTTTCCTGTCTTTAAATTTTGTTGAAAAAAAATATCGATTTCAATTATTCATATCCGAGCCACGTACCTTCGAAAACGCATGCGTGATCTCCTGCTCTCAATCACTCAGGAGTATCATCGTTAATGGTGCCGTTTTCTGCTTCCTTTCTTTTTGTTGTTGTTTTTTCTTATTTTTAGTTTTTCTCTCTAAAGCCCCATTCATAAAGTATTTATCGTGCGAAAGTTTCGTGCGACGCTGTAGTTGCCTGAGCTTCACGGTTGGCCAAGAACTCACTCATGCTACGAATCGAGATCGTCCTCTCTCTGGCTGCTGAAGTATGAGACGAGACCGCCGAATTCGCCGGTGCCTTCCTCGTCGTACTGCTTGTTCCCGGGACCAGAGGGTTCGTTGGAGTGAGGCTGAGGCGGTCCCGGCTGGGGTTGGGGAGGAGGCGGTGGTTGCTGTATCTGCGGCTGGCTCTCCGCGGGCGTTGAGAAATGTTCGGCGGAGTATGGGGAGCCTTGATAGGCCGCCGCGTCATCGGCGGTGGTCATCGGGGGCGGTGGTGGATAAGCGCCGTAGTGATAGTTGGGCGGTGGGGGTGGATGATAGGGAGAAAAATTGCCGGGTGGTCGATTGGGCGGAGGCGAAGGTTGCTGCATATTGTGGTTAGCTGGCGACGGAGTTGGGAACGGCGGTACCTGATGTCTCGGGCCCATTTGCGGATTGTCGGCGAATCTGGCGAGCGCTGGTCCGCCTCGAACGTAAGGCGGGGGTGGTGGTGTCGGGCCTCCCTTGGCCAAGGGGCTTCCGGCTGCCGGAGGAATCATAGCGGGGCCCGGTCCAGGTCCGAGAGGCGAGCTTCGATCCCTGCTGTTAATCGATATCGGACCGCCGCCCGACGGCGAGGGGTCCATAGGATGGTGCGGCGTGTGATATAGCTGCGGTCCCGGTCCGCGCATTCTCATTGGCGGCGCGCCCGATCGTATAGCAGCAAAGTGTGGCGGCATCGGAGAAGGTCCGGGCTGCCTGTAAGGAGATGGTATTCTGCCACGC
The DNA here is from genome assembly GCA_030522665.1 of Ichneumoninae sp. A BG-2022a. NCBI lineage: Eukaryota > Metazoa > Arthropoda > Insecta > Hymenoptera > Ichneumonidae > Ichneumoninae sp. A BG-2022a. The sequence goes on along the minus strand of JAPYZC010000616.1, from coordinate 54,210 downwards.
GGCGGCATGTCGTAGTTGCTCGGTCGTGGACCGGTCATGATCTGACCGGCTGAGTTCGGACCACCGAAGTATTTGTGTCCCATCGCAGCGGCGGCTGCGGTAAAGGATTGCGGTGTACCCGAGACAGGCTGCGATTGGAGCATCCTCGTGATGACGGAAGACTGTTGACTAGGCGGCAAGGATGGATAGACCGTCTGTTGTTGGTTAGGTGATTGAGCTGGCTGGTGTCCCTGAGATGCGACGACACTGCTCGCTGGTGGTGTTGGGGGTGCCGAACCGGACGTACTGCTACCTGGAGTAGGAAGCACATTTGGGATATCGTCGTGTTTAACTTCTGGATTTGAGTCGGTTCCAGCGATCCCGATAGGGCCGGTTTCGGCGGCAGCTTTAGCAGCGGCCTCCGCGGCTCGAGCAGCCTCCAGCGCAAGAGTTTTCTTACCCTTGCCACGGCCTCTTCTCTTAGGCTTCATCGGTGATCCGTCGGGACTGAAAAGTTGCCCATCGGATCCGGCCATTAACGGTATATGAGCGTCGGGACTCCTCTCTGTTTCGATTGATGACACAACTGTTGGTAATGTGGGATTTGTCGTTACATTAGTCGCTACGTTAGTCGTTACTTCTTGGACGACGGCGGCGGGTATCATGCTACCGGGTAATAAACTCGGCACACCGTCGCGTCGCATTTGTTCAGCTAGAATTTCCGCTTTACTACGGCGGCCGCGCTTTTTCTTCTTTGGGGCCTCGCCGTCGGTGCCCTCCGGTGCGTTTGGATCCCTCTGTTGCTCGGCTGCGAGAATCTCAAGGGCTTTCAATCGGGCCTTCTCTAATTTCTTAGCCTCCCTCTCCTCTTGTTTCTTATTTCTAGCTATCTCGATTGCGGCTAACTCAAGCTGCCGCCTACCGTACTCCTCGTCCTCCATCATCATCTGCTCTATCTGCTCGTCGTCCAGGGCATTTATATCTTCGGGGGTGAGACCGGTCAGCGAACCCTCGGGCACCTCACCGATCATCGATCCCGTCGCCGACATCGTCGAACCTATCAATGCCAAATTGCAGTCTATACCAACTGCGTATCTTAAATTCACTAACATCGTATTTTACTTATCGAGTGAGAATTTTGTTATTTTTTTTTACCTTCCATGTCCAGTCCCCGGGTTATCGAGTCCGTGTCTTTGGGTTTTGGGTCCGGCGCGATCGATAGCGATGACTGACGAGGCCTGTTTTTGCTACCTGGCTTCGGACCGGGCTTTTTTCTCTCCTTCGGCGTACCGTTGTCCGTCAAGCTCTTTCGACCACCCGGACTCTTGCTCGTCTTCGGCTTCTTGCTCTTCGGCGACTTGGCTTTTCCCTTAGGCAATTCTTTCTTTGGCGAATATATGTCACCTGAACGATAATCGCTTGTGTGATGACATTTTCCTTTGTTTATGGATTGGCAATAAAATCGAGCCAACAAAGTAACCAAAATTTACCTGAATCCGAATCCTTTTCGGCGTCCTCATTGAAATCTTCACCCTCGTTAACGACAAACTCATCCTCGCTCTCCTCAGTTTTTCTCAATACCTTTTTCAGTTCCTTCGGGAATGTTCAAGAGAATGAAGTTTGATGAGTCATCGGGGTGCCATTGTTTCCGGCTATGAATAATCGAAACTGCGCTTTTTGGGATAATAATGAAAATTTACCTCCTCACTGTCCGATCCCATGATGTCTTGATAATTGATCTTACGACCTCGCGTGCGCCGCGCGAGGGTTTCCTCCTCCTGTCTGGGCCCGTCGTCGCCTAGTCCACCGTAAACGATCTGGGACAAATAAATTTTATCGTTTATTCCGACTATCACCGAGAAATATTTTTTTAAATTAATCTAGATAAAATATGTTGCGTCTACCTTTCTTCTTATTGCAGGGGTCTTTTTCTGCTTGGGTGTGGATTCCTGATGAAAAATCGCTTTTAGTAAAATTTGCTGTTTTAATGAAAGAACGTTGCAATTGTGTCTCTTACCTTTTTCTTCTTTTTAGGTAGTTCCTCGTCGGCATTTTGATTCTCGGAATTCTCTTGTTTGCCGGCCTGTTCCTCATCGTGATTTTCGTCCGGGACAACATTTTCATTCGTCGAGACATTCTCGTTGTCCGGATCTGCTTGTGGCGGCTGAGCTTCCGTCGCTTCTGTTTCTTCCGCCTCTTCCGTCTCTTCCTTCTCATTCTTCTCGTTCTTCTTGCTCTTCTCGCTCTTCTCGCTCTTCTCGTTCTTCTCGTCCTGCTCGTCCTTCTCGTCCTTCTCGTCCTTCTCGTCGACGGCTTCGTGCTGCGCCTCGATGGCGTCCTCGTTATCGCTCACATTGTCGGGCTCGATTATGCGTCTTCTCTTCTTTTTCTTCCTCGACTTCGTTTTCGACGTTGCCCGGAGCCTCGGTGCAGGCACGGTTTTACTCCTGCAGAGAAGAACATTTGCCATACAAAAATCGTAATGCCTAAAATCCAAAAGCGAAATTCCCTGAAACGACGACTTCGACTCACTTTTTCTTCCTCTGTCGCCACGAATTGTCACTGTCCTCGCTCTCGGAGCCTTCCCAAATGGATTTCGATTTTTTCCTCTTCGGACGGTCACTATCGTCACTGTCGTCGTTTACTGCGAGATCAAAAAAATATATATAAGTTTCATGAATTCCCTAAAACGTGAGTATTAAATTTGTCAAGGAATACGTACTAAAATCTTCGTCGTATCGAGTTTTTCTCGCCGCTCTGGTAGATCTTCGTACGGGCCGTGACTCTCCTCTTCTCCCGCGTCGTCTACTCTGGGCAAATGAGTCGTCGGTTGAATACATCTGATCCTCGTCCTCCTCGTCGTCGCTACTCGAGCCCTTGAAATCTTCGTCGCTCTCCGGATCGTCCTCGCTACTGATGTCCAGACTATTTAATTTTCTATGTTTCTTTCGCGACAGAGTCTTCTTGACGATTATCTTCCGAGTGATCTCCTCCTCGTCCTCGTCGGCCTCTTCCCTATCGACTTTGTAATCCTCGTCGCTCTCCTTGTCGGACTTCTTCGTTTCATCGTCCTCTTCGTCGTCGAGCTGCCTGTTTTTAAGCGCCTCCGCCTGGGCTTCTTCCTTCTCCGCGTTGACTATTGTCGCGATGTCTTTGCCACGTCCCTGATTACCCGCACCCTGGACCGCTTCCACCTCGTCCTGTATCGCGGCGTTTATCATATCGTCGTACTCGTTGAACTTGTACGTGTTCGCGCAACGCCTCTCGCGCAATTGGTACACCGGTTCGCTGTCCTCGCTGCTCGAACTGCTCGAACTCGATTCGGAAGACGACGATGAAGAGTCTGGTGAGAAAAAAATAAATAAATAATTTCGTAGATCTCAAAACATCAAATAAATCAATCGACAAATTGACTCACCATTGTCCGATTCCCTGCTCGAACTGCGATCGCCGCGTCCAGCCTCAGTCTTGTGTATAACATTGTCTAAGCTTATGCCAACGAAGGCTAGCCGTTTTTTTCGTAAAACTTCGTTCTCGTGCTTCTTCGAGTTCTGATCGAAGATCTTCAAGCTATCCCGCAATTTCGTCACCAACACAGTCTGTAAATTGGTAATTGCTCTTATATATATTTTCTATGGTGTCAAGGGATAAATATTGTAATTTATATACAGGTGAATATATTTTTTTCCTCCTGCCCAACGAAACTTACGTGTTGACAAGGTGGACAGAACCAATCGCCCTCCGGAATGAGCATGAGAGCGGGCCTGAGACAGGAGCAGTGCCAGCCTTTGTCGCAGGTGTCACATAGCAGAATCCATTCGGGATGATCGGCTTTTCCGCATTTTTGGCACGCGTACTCATCCTCGGCTTCCTCGACGTCACTCGTAGCTTTTTGCGCGGTTCTCGCTCTTCTAAGCGGTTCCGATTCGTCATCCTTCTCGAGATCGCTCTCCGGTGAAAATTCGTGATCGCTCTTGAACAACAGCGAACCCTCGCTCTCGATATCTTCCTCGTCCTCGTCCTCCGGTCCCTCCTCGTCGCTGGTGCTCGAGCCCGACGAGGTTTGCCACGGGTTCGCCTCGTTGAATTCCTTGGCCGAGAATTTCTTCTTCTTTCGATGTTTCTTCACTTTCACTTCACGCTCGATTTCCTTCACCACCACCACCGGCTCGTCATCGCTCTCGGGCTTTTGCTTCTTTCGCTTTTTCTTCTCTGTACCGTCACGATGCTTCTTCCCCTTCATATCGTCGAGGGTCTCCTCTTCGATTCTTCTTTTGTCGGCCTCCTCCTTTATCTTCAATTGGGCTATGCGTCGCGACTGTCTCACTGGCACCTCTTCCTGACCGGTCTGCGAATCCGGGACGGCGATGTCGATGCCTACTTCCAGGCCGAGCACCATTTTTCCTATGAACATTGCGACAAAACGATCGAATTATAAATAACGTAGCGTGCGCGGCAATGAAAAAAAAAGACAATATCTATATTACATACAACATTGCCGTGACGAATAGTGAATATTGCGTGTACGTTGCGACAATGCAGACCGGCAAACGCCGACCTTGATTAAATATTGATGCGTGCAATGTCGTTTTATTTTTTTTTTTTTTTTTTTTTTTTTTTTTTTTTTTTTTTTTTTTTTTTTTTTTTTTTTTTTTTTTTTTTTGCAATACTCTAGTACACGATAACGTATTATTTTGTTTTTCATCCACGAACATGCATCGAACGTATGGTAGGGTGGCACAACCCCCGAACGGTTAGCCCCCGAAAAGAGTAACACCCGATACGCATATCCCCTAAAAATTTAAACCCCGAAAAGTTAACCCCTAAAGCGAATATCCCTTAAAACGTCACTTTATTCAAATAATGCGGTCCTTTGATCACGAATATGACGTGCATTTTGCTCCAAACCTAATATTGTCGATTGTAATCCCAAATGTAAAATAAAAAAAACTTACGTTTCTTTCGTTTCTTTTTCGACTCAACTGGCGCTGCGACCACTGCTTCTGGAGCGGGTGCGGCGCCATGCTCGGTAGGTACAGCATTTTCCGCAGCTCCAGCGGCATCGACGGATTCAGCTGGTTTAGCCACTGTTGGCGTTTCCGTGGATTTCGCTGTTCGGGTCACCCTGACCATAGCTCTGTTGCCACGACGTCGTTTTCCCCTTGGCCTGCCTCGGGGTTTTCTGTCGTTTCTCGCCTTCTCCAATGCGCTCAGAGTCGGCCCGCTCTGCTTCAGCTCCACTACGTCGTCGTCTATCTGACCCTTCGAGGCTTCGTCTTCCGAGCTCATGGACTCCGGACGGCTCTGCTCCACGGACTTCCGCAGTTTCATATCCGGTGATCGTTTACCTCTAAGCTTCATTCTCTTTCCGCCTGTCTCGCCGGAATCTCCGTCATCCAGCTTGATCGTACCGTCTTCCGAATTCGATTCGTGAGCACTGTTACGCCTCTTGCGGGATACCGTTGGCGGTACAGGCGGTTCCGGGGAGTCGAGCTTCCAGCCTTCGTAAACCAGGTCTTCGACGGGCTTCACCCGAATACCGATTTTCGGAACCGAGGAGATAACCAGTTCCGGGGGTTTCTTCATTTCCTCTTCGGTGCAAGCCAGAGGATCGACGTCTTCGACTGTCGCGTCGAACATACTCTCGTTGTCAATACCCATCGAATCGTCGGACTCTAGATCTACGCACTTTATGTCCACACTGTGAATTTCCGATGGTTTTTCCTCGAGAGGAGCCTGGATCGACGGCTTTACGGAATTTCCGCGAATATCGTCGACCTCGTGGTTCCTGACTTTTTCAAAGATATCGACTTCCGGTTGAGCCAATGTCGAAGGGGCTACAGCGTCGCCGGACGTGACCACGGCCGCGAACGTCAGTTGTGCAGGGACTTCCGACCGAGCGATGATACTTTTGTCGTCGCTCAGAGACCTCTCGTCGTTCGGACGGTAATCCGTGATAGTCTCTTTGGCGAAATCGACGTTCGGTGGTTTGGATTTCGTGGGAGGAAAATCGTCGCCGTCCGACACTCCGTGCAGTCTCTTGCTCGCTTCTTTCTTCGATTCGTTTTTGTGGGAAGTGGTATCGCTGATTTCACTGCGATTTACTGACTGAGGCGGGTCGTGCAGAGTGCTAATTTCCTTCGAGTCGTCGCTCGAATAATTCATTCTTGATTCCGATAAATCCAGACCGAGATTTGTCGAGCTCACGTTCGATACTTTTTCGTTACTTGGTCCTGAGACGTCCACTTCCGAAAGAGCGTTGTTCGCGCCAATTCTTTCCGGTATTTGCAGTGCAACGAGATTCACGGGAACTTCCGAAGTCACGGGAATTTCAAAGCTTTTAGGAATATCGTAATGCTTTTCCGGTAGTGGATTCGTTTCTTTCTCTTCGGGAGTTTTGCTTGATAACTCAGATTTTTCTTGGACAATCTCAGAGTCTTTTGGGACATCGCGTGCTTTCACAGCTGGTTGATTCGTCAAGTCGTACATTTTTTCCGGTACTTCCGGTTTTGGCTCAGCATCATCGGGCAATGAATCAACGACGTCCACTTCTGGTTTCGAAGCTTCCAAAGCCACCGGTACATCGGGCTCCAAGATTTTCTCCGAATGGTCAGTTTTGGTCGTCATAATGTTTTTGTCATCCTCGCAATTCGTAGTTGCATCAGTTTCGGGTTGGGAAGATTCAATATTTTTTTCTGCCAACGCAGCTTCCGCTGCGATCTCGTTCAGCTTCGAACTTTCCTCAGTGAAAGATTCCTTCCTCGCGTCATCTTCGCAGGCCGCTTGTTCGATCTTCTTCGATTCCGCGTCAATCGTGCTGGGAACTTCCCTCGTTGTTCCGCTATCATTAGTGACGATAGCTTCGTCCGGAATATCCTTTGACTTTTCTTCGTGCGTCTCGCTGGTACTCACAACATCATCGGATAAATCGCAAGATTCCACGTTAATCTTACTTGTACCGTCCGTCGACTCTTCGATCGCTTCCAGAATCTCCGTACTCTTTCCCGTTTCTATCCTCTCGCTGGGCTCCACCTGTTTGTCGCGATCGTCGATCTTATCGTCGGGTGTCTCGAGGCTCTTATTCGAGGACGCTTCGAGATCGATGTGCAATTTTTCCCCCGAATCATCGTTGTCCTCGTTCTCGAGCTCGGCTTCGGAAAAATCCTTGTTGTTCTCGCACGGCGCGGTTTTCGGTTCTTCTCCGATTGACGTATTTGTCAATTTACTCGCCAGGCTCTTCTCGTTCCCTTTCGGCCCGTCGACTTCCGTGCTCTTCGATAAAGAGACTTCCGCTAGCTCGTCACCGTCAGTAATTTTAGTCTCTCCTTGCGGTATCGGCTTCTCGACGGTTATGTTTCTGTCGATTTTTTCCGATTCGATGGGCGATTCGAAAACGTCGTCGCTCACGTCATCGTCGTCACTGCACTCGTAGTGTGGAACGAGCGAGGATTTAACGCTCATTGCTGATTTTTCTTGGACCTCCATAGTCGCGGATGTATCGTCGATTTTCGAACAAGCGGGAGCACTTTCCGGTTCATTTTCTTCACGAATCTCGGCGGTCGGAGGTTTGCTCTTTGTTTCCTCAATATTTTTAAGGCGATCAGTTTTCTTGGTATTTAAATCGACCCCCGTCGTCTGAACGACGTCTTTGTTACTCGTGTCTTCAATATTGTCGCATTTTTCCACAGCTTCGGAAGCTGGCTCCTTCGTCTCTGCGACTTCCGGTTGCGCAACGGATTCCTCAATTGGTGCCTTGATCGCCGGATCTTTGTTTTTGAAATTCGTCGATCCGTCCGAGTCCGAAGTTCCATCGTCGATGACCATTGCCTCGTTAGAGTCCTGGTCAGCCGAGCTCGGATTCTCCGAGAAATCGTCGGTGTACGTATCCAGAGCGTGTAGGAGTCTCGACGAGCTCGATGCTTTATCGCTCGCAATGGTAATCCTCTCCGGTGACTTTGATATATTAGAATCGACGATAACAGCCGGCGTTACCTCCTCGGCGGGCAGTCCTTCCTGGATTACGTCGACGGGCGAGGGACCGGAGCTCTCGAGCAGGGACGCTGGTTCGCAGATCTCCCGATCGCTGGTTACAGAATCCTCGCCGCCGCTCGGATTGACGAGAAGACTCGCCGAACTCGCGGCCACCGAGTCACCGGAGGAATCTTCGGGAAGCTCGACGCTCGTGATCGATTTTTCGTCGAGGCAGAGCTGCTCGGACCGCTGCACCTTAGGGACGTTGCCGGTCGACTCCAAAGTGTTTTCCTTAGTTTCCTCGACCAGCTCGGAACTCTTCGAAAAACCATCCTGAGCGTCCTCGTTACAGAGTTCGTTGGTCTTCTCCTTGCTGTTTTTCACCACAGACACCGAATCCTCCTCCGATTCGGTGGATTGTTTCGTCTTGTCGTCGACGTCGCTGGACAACTCGAGCTGTTTACTCTCCTCCTCGGGTTTTTCGTCCACAGTGTCTATGGTCTGGCAACTATTGTCCGGAGTCTCCTGCAGCGAGAAACTACGAGGATCGTTCGATCTCGACAGCGGCAAAAGATCGTTGGAATCGCCGGTCTGACGAGTATCTTCCTTTTCTTCTTCCGGCTCCGCGATCTCCGCCGAGGGTTTGACCTCGGGCGATATTCCGGGCTCTTCTTCGATTTTCCTCTTTTCCTCAGAGTCGACTTTGGCGCAACTCGCGTCCCGTGAAGTACTCGACGAGGTTTCGGCCTCGCAAATTCTTCTCGACGCGTCTTCTTTTTTCACCACCGGAAGTTCTATAGCTTCGGCGATCGGAAGGGAAACTTGCGGCTCACTCGACTCCCACTTGGGTGCGAGTTCGTGAAAATCCAATTTTTCGCTCGAATCGGACTGATATGATTCACACGATTGAGATATCGGTGTAGTCTCGGTTACCCGAAGCCGGTCGGTAGTATCGACGGAGGCCGAATCGACGGAATGAACTTCGGTGATTTTTTCTTCCTTCGCATCTGCCGGAGCCTGAAGGTCCATAGGTTCGGACATGGCGACTGAGTCGGTTTCGTCTTTGGCGCTTGGACCCGTCGAGGACTGTACTCTGCACTCGGTTCGCGCAGCTTCAACGCTGTTGTCCGACGATGCACTGTCCGGCTTGTCCTTCTCCTGCTTCGCGAGCTCGACGCTCCTCAATCTCGTCTCTATGTTACTCTCGCACGAACCCTCGGAAGACTCCGAATTGTACGTGTCGGCGATCTTGACGAAATTGTTGTTATTTTTCGCAACATCAGTGTACTCCATGCTCGCCGATTCCGAGGTCGTGACGGAAGTCGTGGCTACCTGGTTCGTTCCCGATTGATGGCCCTTGGACGTGTAGGACACGCAGTTCGGACCGAAAAAAAATCGCGGCGGGGAACCGCTAAGCTCGCCGGTCTCTTCGTTCTTGGATTTTCGTTGCATCGGGGAGGCTTCCACGCTGCTGAATTCCTCCTTCACAGTTGACTCCACCGACTGCGTGTGATCCGCCAACGACGAGGTAGCGACGGAAGAATCGCACTGAGGAATCTTCGATTTTGCGAACGAACTGTCCGGCGTGCTGGAGGGAACCTCCTTTCGTCCCTCGGCATAGTCGTTTCCACCTACGCTCGACGAACATTCGGCAATATTAATCTGTGAACATTTTTGATTCGATGTGCTCGTGATATCGTCGCTCTCTGTTTTACCCTCGACGACGCCGTCGTCCTCGGTCGGAGACCTGCTCGTTTCCGCATTTTGATACTCGTCAACGTTTACGATCTCGTCGGCCGGTGATATGTGCTCCTCGGCCGATACTATGCTGCTGTCGCATTCCTCGCTCTTTCCCTCGGCTCTCCGGACGTCCCATCGGGACAATTTTTTACCGGCCGAGCTGCTCGATTTTGCGATCACCTGAACGCCCAGAGTCGGTATGAATTTCGACTTGGGCGATACCGAGGACACGACCGTGGACTGGCAATTATCCGCTGGGCCGCTGGCGTTCGAGCTTGACTGCGGGTAATTGGCGTTTATCTTTAAGGGCGAGGATCTCGTTGCGTCTGTGCTCGACGCATCGTTCACACTGCCGTCGGCGGGAGATATCCTGGTCGGTGTCAGCGACGTCGAAACGTCGCTGCAGCCCTCGTTTTTTGATTCGTTGCTTTCCTTATTGTCGGACGACGTGTCGTCGCCGGGATTCCCCGTCTCGCAGTCCCGCCCCGCTCCCTCGCCATAAAAAAATATAACTTGCTCCTCGATAGCTTCACCGACGACGGGATTAACGGCGTCGCAGTCACTGCCCGAACCCTCACCGTGGACCATCATAACCGGCTCCTCGATCGGCGGGCCTACCTCGTCGCGTCTCAGACCACCGACGACCGGTGTCGCTCTTTTGTCCATCGAGCCTCGCATCATCAACCCGTCGCCTCGCATTCTCTTCAGCATCTCCTGCTGCGGGTCTTCAACCATTTCCAGCGGTCTCTTCAACGGCCCTCCGGCCATCCTCATCGAGGCTATCTTGCTCGGATCCGAGAGTATCGTGTAATTCGGAAGTCTGTGCTCGTCCTTGACCGGTATTCTCGCTGCGGCGTTGTGATAAGCCGCCGCTGGAGGAATCTCGTAGCCGGAATAGGACATTTGTTTCTTACTCAAATCCGTTACCATAGTGTGATTTCGAAGTATAACCGTTCGAGGATCGTAAGCCAACGGTGTTATATCCGGCTTCGTCATTTTTCTCGTGCTGAGATCCATTTCGCGATGCTGAAACTCCTGAGTTCTGTAACCGGCCGGATGAATGTCCGTGGGTTTTGTTAATTTTCGACTAGATAGATCGATACCCGAGTAATCCATCGGTCTGCCGTGATCGTTGGAATTGTCCCAGCCACGCTGAGACGTTAAATCCATGCCGCGCTGGGTGCGAGCCGGGGGGTTCGAGATGTTCGATTTCTCGGATATACCGCGCGAGATAAAGTCCTGCTGGAGCTTGTCATCGTCGCCGTTCGTCAACGAACCGTGAGCACCGCTCGAACGCGCCAAACTTTCGGCTATCTTCTCGAGCAACTTTGCGGCACCGGGTTTCTCGAGCTTCTCCGACTGTATTCGCGATAGATTAGCCGCGAGTTTGTCGATAGGCTTCTGAGGAAATTTTCCCAGTGACAATATCGAATCCGAAGGCTGGAAGGCGAGAGACTGCTTGCTCGGGTATTTTTCCTCTCGCTGAGGCTTTCGATCGTCAACTGGATTCTGCAAGTCTTGAATGTTGACGAGTTTTATGGGTGACGTCGTTATCACCGGAGTCTCGATAGCCTTCGGCGGCACCGCCTCGATCGTGACCGGTTTGGGAGCGACAGATTTTACCACGTGCGAAAGATTCACCGTTACCGGAACGCAGGTTACTTCGGGAGTTGCTGCTTTCCAAGGCCCTCGCGGCTGCTTGTCGACGAATTGCTGCTTCACCAGAACCACTTGAGGCATGTGATTGTCTACGATTCTCGACGAAGTTACAGTCGGCGGATTGTCCTCCTGATTAACCGATGCATCTTGGGAGTCCTCCTCATCGTCATCATCCTCGTCGTCTTCCTCCTCCTCGTCGTCGTCGTCCTCATCATCGTCGGTGTTTTGCTTCGAGCTCTCGTCGTTGCTCGCCTCCTCTTCGTCGCCTTCCTCGTCGTCGTCCTCGTCCTCGCTCTGTTCCTCATCGTTGGCATTATTCGCGACGTTCATCGCATCCTCGGCGGCCTTGCTCGGCAACAGTTTGCTGTTGATAATTATCGGTACCACGACATCGTCAGTTTTCGTTTCGTTGGGAATACTGTTCTCGAGCCGGGAATCTTCCTCAGGACTCGACGACTCCTCGACTTGACCGGTATCGATTATCGGCTTCTCGGATATCTCCAAGCTGTTGCTGTCCTCATTTATCGGTATCGGACCAGCCTCACCGTCCGACAGGGTGTTTATCAAGCTGACCACACCCTCGCGATCCCTGATTGACATTGACAATAGGCAATAATCGATTAAACAATCGCTGATGAACCGGTGAGAAATAAGTTACAATAAAATCTCGATTATCCGGGGGCGATGATTTTTTTGTCTTTTCTCACCTGGCAACTAGTTCCCAATTTTCCTCGTCCAAATCCTCGCGATATACCCTTATGTTACACTCCTCGTCCAACTGGAACCAATAAGCCAAGCCAGTCTTGTCGCGTCCCAGTGGCTCGACGCGCAACTGCTCGGCCGCCAATTTGTTCACCTCGTTTTTGAATCTTGGATTCAGATCGAACTGAGCTTCCATGAGCACCTGCGAAAATTCAAATTATTGTTGATTTTATTTTTTTCATACAACGAGAAAAAATTCAACCGTACGATCCGAGTACATACCTTCAGCAGACGCAGCTTGACCGCTATGCGAGCTTTTTTGTAGCCGAATCTCTCCAATTCCCAACCATCCTGATTGGAGTAAGTGTGACAAAATTTCACGAGCGATCTCTCCCATTTCTCCGGCGATACTGTCTTCCGCGCTTTGCGCAACAATTTTATATGCAGCTCTATCAGTGGTTGAGGTACTAAAATTCAAACAACCATCATGTTAGTCGGGAGAAATATTGATACACGAAAGTTTAAAATATTAACAAATTAATAAAATATTTGATTAAATAAAAACAATATATCGTATTTTCATTACAAAAAAAAAATACCATAACGATGCAAAAAATAATTAAATAATCTCGAACGTCATAAGCCGGCATTGCAATAACGCGGATGAAATAATACATCAAGTTTCTCAAAACAGCGAATAAACAAACAAACAAAAAATTGAAACGCCAAATTTTTGGCGCCACGGGTCTCGGAGCGGGACCGACCAATCACAGACACCTCCGCCCGCCGCGATAGAACTGGCATGCGCGAGAGGGGAAGGGAACGATCGCCGACAAATTGGAGTTGCGCAGCTATCGAAAAACAAAACAGGAAAGTTTTCGTGTTTTTTTTTTCTTCTTTTTTCATCTTTCGCACTAAAAACAATATAGGGATGAAGTATCGAGGAAAGATTGACACGTGCGAATCACTCGATAGAACACTGGCAAGGTACGACCAAGAGAGCTCTCGTTTGTTACCGGGATACCGAAAGCGAGACGGAAATAATCTGTCATCAGTAGCGTGTCAATAGATGCGACAATTTGCGCGGGGTTCGTCACCTCTCGCGTCGCAATGTTCTGCCGCTCATATCCCAAAAACATAGATTCCATCCGAACCGACCGATAGACTCTCGGTTCACCGTCCCAAAGAAATGAAAACAACAAACACAAACGAAAAAAAAAAAAAAACCCGCGTAAAAGTCGAACACCCCAAGAGACTCTTGGCGAATGATTCGGTGACGGTGTTTCGTCGAAATAAAATACGTGCGCGTGAACGAGATGGAATCATTACAAACGGGCCAAGAGGGCAGGGAGGTAGGTAAGTTGGTTCGTCCGTGTTGCTGGCGCGCGCACGACGAATCCAACGAGTCACGCTCTTACCTTCGTGAGCGTCCTCGAGCATCTCCTGCAGTCCCGCTATGTCCGGATAATTGATGCCGCAAGATTTTCCAAACCGCTCGAGAAACGAGCATATGACCGCAAAATTTGGGTCACTCACGCAGGAGGCTTCGTTATCGGACGCCATTTTTTTTTCCGCCGCTCTCTGTCCGGTAAGCTCGGGCGCACCGTATATTATAACACTACGCTAGGCGGCTTGACGACTCATGTTCACGGCGGCGGCAGCGGCGCGTTGCTTCTCAGTTTGGACGATCGGGTTGTATCGGGGGAATCAACACGCGGGACGCCAGACGCCGGGTTGCCCTGGACGCTCTCAGCACTGGCACACTCGCGGCACTGAGCGCCCGCACAAATCCACACACCGCACAAACCCTCCTCCCTCTCCTACTTCACACTAGTATTCTCTATTCTCTCTATCCACCTTGGTTCTAACACCGTCGTCGCCTCACCCACCTCCTCCTTCCTCCTTCTCGTCCTCGTCGTCGTCGTCGTCGTCGTCAACGTCCTCCTCCTCCTCCACCTTCTCCCCCTCCCTACTTCTCCACCGCAGCTTATACTGTTGCTGCTCCTCACTCTCTCCCGCAATATATCTCTGTCACACTCTTCTCGTTCGCACGTTTTCTTTTCTCTTCCTTTCTTTTATTTTTCTTCACAATCTATCGTTCGGGCTCTCACTCTTGATTCCCCACCGCCCATTTGTGTCGCACGCGAAAATCGCACTTCGACTCTCGTGCTTTTGGCGTTAACCCGTTCCGCTCACGTTTGACGCGCTAACAACACACACACACACGCACGCACATATCTCGCGAGGCGTCGAGCACCATCGGGCCTCGCGCTCAAAGGCCCTGTCGAGCTGCCGGACACTTCGGTTGTTATTTTTATTCGCATCCAGCGTTTCCGTCCGGGGATTCTTTGAAAAGTCTCAGTGGGGCTAACGAATTTGTTACAACGACGTTGTAAGAACAGCGCAGAAAACGCTACCGCGACCCCCCTCGCAGCGCGTACTGGACATCGTTCAGTTCGGCTCCGGGGATACGAAACATCGTGGTTCTCAACCGGCTGAGTACCACAAGCGCGGCTTACACACACAAAACTCTCGACTCTCTCTCTGGGGGCTCCGGCGTTCCGAATTATCTCTCTCTGTATATCCGTGTGGCTTTGCTTCGATGCCACTATTATCTTCCCTACGAAACACCTATGCCCGTTCTCTCGCGCGCGCTCTTACTATTGCTTCGCCGTTTGCTCGCTCGGCTCAACTGACCCCTTCCCGCGCCTCGGAGAGAAACCCAACTATAGGACGCACAGCGTTTAACCCCCTTGCAGTCTCCTGCCAGCGTCAAGATACACATCACTCAACCGCCCCACCATCCACCCAGCTATCTCTCCCTCTCTCTGTCCACCTAATGCAGTTTCGTAACTTCGGCTTCCGAGTCTTATCGATCGGGCGCACCGAGGATCACAGTGATATCTCCTATCTACGCCGAAACCGACGCGGAAGATCCCTTGAGTCTGTTAAACGAAAGCGAATAAAAAAATGTTGCGCCGTACACAGAAAAACGAACTATTCTGGCAACTTTATCGATTTTTCGTCAGTTCTTTTTTTTAGAGCCTAGATTGCCCAGAGGTGTTGCTGGACATCTCGGGTTTACCGCGCGAAGGTTAAGGAGCGGAAGGACGCGCGGAGAGGGAAGGAGGGTTGAGCCATGAACGCTGGAGTACCCGCGAAAGGGTACTCTATCTTGCGGTCTTGTTCCAATTTAAATATAAAAGTTTACGAGACTGGAGTATCGGCTACTCGATCAAAGTATACAGGTTTCGTTATTGATCAAATTTATTAACAATTTCCATTGATACAAAATTTTACTGTACATGCATTTACGCATTATTATTTTTTATTTTTTTACTGTACACTTCATTTCCTGACACTCTATTTCCTGAGTAGAGTACTTTCGTCCTAAATCGATCGCTTCTTCGTTAATCAATCGTCGATAATGTCGTTATTTACGCACGTGGAAGCATACGGGAGAGCTTGGAATGTGATAGTTATATCGAAAGAAAAAAAAATGAAAAAAAAATCCTTTCAACGATAATTTAATAATCGGAAATAGAACTTTATTGCTTTCAGGTATTCTCGATTACACCGAAGTAAAAATAGAACGAATCGAGTACGCAACGTCGCTGTCTTGCATCCCGGAGATGGATCACGTTTCGCTACGAATCTCGGTATAAAAGTGTTATATCGTTCGAGCTTTAGCCCCCCTTCCCTTTAGAAGATGCTCGAAATTGGGCCGTACTCCGGGATTATCGGAATTCAATGTTACCTATAAAAATAATGTTAAGTAAGCTACAATCCGCACGATTATTGCCAAGCGTACGAAAAAAACTCCATTTCCAACTGTCAACGATTCATCATAGACCGATATTTTTATCAAATTTTTTCCTCTTTTCTTTAATTCACTTCATATCGTTTCTTTTTTTTCCATGTCAACAATGTATATTACATACTCTACAACAAGATCAAAAAACCGCAACTGCGGCTGTACAAAATTATTTCGTTAATTGCAAAAAAAAAGAAAAATCAAAGTTCGACATTAAAAAAATAAAGGGAACGGGTCTTTTTCTTTTCTATCATGCAAAAGTCAATCGGTGTTGGCTTTGTCAAAGTGTCACTGTGCAATCGGGATTGTTGAGTTTCGTATAAAAAGAACGACGACGAGGAAGAGGGTCGATGTTCGAGAGATTAAAAACTACGAGTTTCACGAATCAATGGTCGGCGGATATGCGTGACTAATTAACGATTGGCACTTTGTACAAGATGGGTATTCGAATAGGCGTAAGCTCCGTTCGGTGTATCGTAGATAAACGGGGATCAATGTCAGGAGGAAACAATATGGATTCGATACGCGGTAGACTGTTTCACAGCCCACGGGGCCTTCGAACGTCTTAATAGTCGAGTGATGAGCGAAGTAGAAAAGCAAAATTATTAGCAACATTTCCATCGCGTATCGATGGGAATACAAAAAAAAAACAGAAAAAAGATTCCTTCTCTCGGACGCGTCGAGTTCGAACTAATTCTCACTTGGTTCGCGCAACGACTTGCCCTTCCGAAATCCATGAGATTTTTTCGAGAGGCGAGACAGCCCCTCGGCGATTCCCCATCACGCATTAAAAAAAAAGATTCATTAGTTATTTCACTTCAAGGCCTTTTGCCCCGTTATATTTTTAAGTTGTTGCTTGTAAATCTCAGCTTCCTCTTCTTTCTTCAGAAGCTGCTTACGATACTCGGCCGCTTGTCGTCGGGCCTCTTGGAGTTGTCGATTCAGCAATGCTATGTCCATCACCGGCTCGACATTGTCCTCCGTCGAATTAACATCTTCCGTTATCTCTTCGATTTCATCGTCGAGAGTGAGAGCCACAGGTTTTATTACCTTCGGCGAAATATCGACAATTTTTTTCTGTTGATTAAGTAAAAACGTTTTAGTCCATGCACATTCGAATTATTTCATATTACGAAAGCAATCAAATCGATTGTGTAAAAACATGCGACAAACCATGGGCGAAGGAACGACAGTTTTGGTCGGCGCTATCGGAGAAATCGTGTTCGTATTGTTGCCGAGGGACGCGAGAAAAACTTTCCCCGCTTGTTTCTCTCCTGTATTTCTTTTCAATATGTTAGGCCCTCGAGGTGTTAGCGTCGGTGTGCTCTGGCCGAGAATCTGATCGGCTCGTATCGCTATTACTTTTCTCGATCCACCCCGTCGCGCTCCCATGTGCAGCCTCTTGACTCCCCCGATCGTCGGCGTCGATCTCGTTAGATTGAGAGCTAGTTTACCCGCCTCTGCAAGTGACGAATCAAATTGGAGATCGTTTGACTACGAATTTAATTTATTACGCGGGATTTATTACTGATCTCACCTGTAACGACGAGCGTTCGTCCGCTCTCCATAGCATTCTCGACGATACTCGCGTCATTATCGACCGGAATCATCGTGATACCATGAGCTTCGAGCAATCTCAGTGGCTGTTCTAGACCCAAAAGATCTTTGTGTTTCTTCGGGTCGCCGTGATCGGCATTCGTCAAGTCGTCGATCAGCTCGGCGTCCCTGTCTTGTTCGTCGTCGCTCGGTGGCGCGGTCATTCGTATTTGTTGAAATATCATACGCTGCTTTTTACCCGCTTGCGCTGCGAAAAAAAAAATTCATAAAGAACAGTCAAATAATTATATTTTTAACATATAATTTATATAATTTCGTTATTCACAAATTTTTTTTTGTCTTACCTTGCGCCAATCTGCGTTTCTGTTGCTGCTGCTGCTGCTGTTGCTGCTGCAGCTCGAACTGTTCCTGCTGTTGTCTCTCGACCTCCAGCTGCATTAAGCTGTGCGTCGCCTCTTCCAGTTCGGCAGTGCTAGCTTGATTCTGATGGACGTTCAGCCCCATTATTTCTCTCTCCTGCTGAAGCACGTCGACAAGATCGAGACGATCGTGCTCCAGGGCGAGACTTATAGGAGTCTTGTCGAATTTACTCGTCGCGTTAGCGTCGGCACCGTGCTCCAGGAGAACGTTCATCACTTCTACGTGCTCTCTCTCGACTGCCCAATGCAGAGGGGTCATTTTTAACTGCAAAGGTAAATTCGTACAAGTTCCCATTTAAACATATTTTTTATGATCAAACACCGATGGACTCTGATCGGCTTTTACCATATCTCTGCTGTCGGCATCGGCACCATAATTGAGAAGCAGCTCGGCCATTTCGTTGTGGCCCTCGTAAGCAGCCAGATGAAGAGGCGTTCTGTCCACCTTGGTTCTCGCGTCCCGTGATATACCCGCTCGCAGCAATACCTCTGCTGTTTCAGTGTGATTATTTTGGGCCGCAAGATGCAACGCACTTGTACCGAGCTATAAGAAAAAAAAGGAAATTGAAAAATTAGAATAAACATTCAAATAGCATAAAACTAGAAAAAATAAAAACACTCAATGGGAAATAAAGTTTCTGTGCCTTACCCAATCTGTGGTGAAGGGAGCTCCCCGACACATGAGATCTCTGACCATGTCGGTGTCGCCATTTCTGGCATTAAGCAGAAGCTGCTTTCCCAGTTCCACTATAGACAACGCATCCTGTGAACGCGATTGTTGTGTAACATCGCCGGAAAGGATTTCCACCTATTTGTAACACGTCCTTCGTTGGGGTTAGTAAATTACATAATAATTCCAAAATCCTTTGCACCATTCGAGGAGTAACAGACTAACAAATACATTTATAGATTTATTGTAAATAAATTATATATATATATATGCTTAAAACTCATAGATTAAATTTAATATGCAACAAGCTAAAATGAATGCTCAGAATATTAAGTTAACTTTCCAAGATTATTTACTTCTCAAATGGTATCCCAGGCTCGAAGCAGCACGAATGCTCAGTCTTGCCGTTATCATCATACGTGTCAATACAAATTAAATGTTATCTCGAAAATTAAAGTTTAAGAAAGCGCTACAATTTGATTAAAAAAAGAAAATACACGGAATGCAGATAGCGTAGTCAAATCCCTTAAGATTTTGGGTTCACTCACCGGAATGAGGGTTTCAGAGTCAAGTCCCTCGATATCATTGTCGCAGATACCTTCGGCTTGCATTTTTTCCACTGTACGCTAGCGCCTTTCTTCGAGCAGGCTGGAAAGAAACAATCCGTGTGAGTAAGCTTAACCTCCAATGTAATGCCAGGAGGCGACGTTCCTCGTAGACGTTTCATTTCTCGAACGAAATTGAACCGTGTGCAGCTTCGTGGACCTCAGGCGCTAACGGAGCGGGTAAAAAAAAGTGGGTCACTATTATGTCGCGAGCGATTGAAATTTATCGTCAATAATCGCGATCGTGTACAACAGTCGCGTCACAAATTAACTCGATCGAGTTTTTAACGACGGGCGAGTTAGATTTTTTTGAAAATTTCATTCATACAGGATGTTTTTATTTTGCCATCTCGGACGGCGTCGATGAACTTCCTGTTCCTGTCCATTGAACGGAAGTCCCTTGCCATAGGCTCCGCGTTTTCCTTAAAAACTACACCGACAAACGACCCTCGACAATCTCTCGACTGTCGTATACTCACTTTGACTTCATTATTTAACGAGTATCCTCTGTTTTTCGTTGAATTAACGCGACACCAACGAAGGTTTACGTGAATTCTCGTTCTCCACTGCCTTCTCGATTTATCGTCTCGACGATATTTCATCAACATGGCGACCGGTTCGCGCTAATTGTTCCCACGTTACAGAAAGAAAAAAAAAATTCTACACTGAGCCACCTACAGGGAGCACCGAGAAATCAGTCCCCTCGTCCTCTCTATTTTATATACTCTATCTCATGTAGGTAGAAGAATATATATTTCTCACGATTTTCTCTCGCGGATGATGAAGTTACGTCGCACGGATTATAGCTCGAGTTCGAGACCGTACGTGTGTCCCGTGTGGAAAATCAAGCACGCAGCGGAAATGGAATAGAGAGCGGAGAAACGATATATCTCTGCGTGTGTGTCCGCCGATCTTCGGCAGTGTAGCTTTTTGACAAGCGACGTCGGTGTCACGCACGGTCCACGGTAATCGCGACAATTGTTTTCCAAGCAAATATGTAACGTGTATCGTTCAGGGGGCGTATTTTTGTCAATGTACATACACATCGAGCGTCAAAGCCCTCTGAGACAAGATTAGAGCGTGATCCGTCGTCGCCGCGATCTCATAACGGAAAAACCTGTACGTTCCGTCGATTGTCATCGAAGACCGTACGTCAAGTTCGATCGAAGATTCGACACTTTCGTCTGACAGTCCTGACTGGCGACAATCGAAGGCGATCTTTTGTCTCAATCATGTACACGTCGCTGGAACGAATTTATCCGCAGAAAAAGTGTACAGGCAAAGCGTGCAATTGTCGTTGATCAATCGCAGCGAACGAGCAAACCGTGGATATATTGTGTTTCAGTAGAGTAGACGGAAACCATGGAGGCTGCCAATGGACAACTGCAGACCAAGTACCAGAAGATCGCAACGGAGTACTCAAAGGTATGTTGACAGTAATAAATTTTGTGTATGAAAAGCTTTCGCTGTCAATAATCTTCGTAATATTATGTGGAATTTGTTTCACAGTTTTTCTGATCAATTCACTTTTTTTTTGTTGTTGGGAATATTCGCTTGGGATGGTTGAGAGAAACATTGCAATTTTTACGAAACAAATATTATTATGATTATTATTACATCAGTAAAACTTTCACCACTGGATTATTTATTTATTTCAACATGGCAAAAATTAACATTTGTGTGTAATTGAGTATCCATTAAATATTATTATTATTAGTATTGTTATTATTATTATTATCTAACTGAGTCATGTCTCTCAGGAGACTTTAATCGGATTGTTTTTGTTAATTGACTTAATTTGACAGGCGTTAAAATATTTCAGATCCGAGCACAGGTGAACGTGCTGAAGAAAGCGGTTATAGAGGAACAAGGTCGAAACGCAGAGATAAGAGAGCAGCTGAAGGAGATGGAGGTGGAGGTTCGAAGAGCGGAGCAAGAGTTGGATAGCTTGACATTCAGAAACCAACAATTGACCAAGAGAGTAACCTTTCTCCAGGAGGAGCTAGATCGTGTGCAAAACATGTCTAAAAAGGGTAGAAGTAAATCTTCAGAGTATAAGGATCAACCAGTTTCGTCACCCAATCACATTTATGTGGAGGAATTTCAGAAGAAGATAGTGGAGAACGCTCAGCTGCTTTCGCAGATCGCCGATAAGGAGAACGAGATCGAAGCACTGAACGATCGAATAGAACATCTTGAGTACAAGTTGGATATTTCAGAGAAGTCCAAGATCGATCTGGATAGCAAATATCAGGACAGAGTTGAAAAACTGGAAAGGGAGAAGAATGACTTGCAGAGAAAATTGGCCGAAAGACAGAAGCAGGAGGAAACAGCATCCTGGTCCAGCGTCGAGGGAAACGACTTGAAAGCGGGACTGACCAACCATCGACCGAACGACCAATCGCCGTTCTCCTCCCCGTCGGTCTCGCGCCGATCGTCGAAATCCATGGGCGACCCAAGAACGACGAAGGTCGTCGGCGGCGACGACGAGAGCCGCGACGAATTCGAATTCGTGAAACTTTGCGATTTAGAGAAGGAATTGAGTGTCCGGAAAGCCGAACATCACATCCTGAAATTGAAGTTCGACGAGATTACGCAGAGGGAGAACTCGATTACTAGTCAACTTGAGAAAACTACTCTGGAACCGACGGAGATTAGCGACATGGTAGAATTTTTTCATTTCGTTCACAAATTCGTCTTTCGTATTTTCGATATTGAAATTACTATATTGGATCCATATGAATTCATCTATTACAACTTGTCGTCGAAAAATTGTCCCCAAGTGCAGACACGAATTCCTACGGTGACATAAAAATTGTTCCTGCCCATTCTGTTATCTGGATGTCGATAAGTTAACGTTGGTGTTTGGAGTAACGAAGTTTTTTTCTCTTGCAGCTCGGACGACTGAAAGCTCCGTTTTCAATACCGGAAGAGATCGAAGCACGTGAGGCAAAAATCAAGGACTACTTCTTGCGGGAGATAGACAGATTGATAACGGAAAAGCATATTTGCCACGTTGAAAATTTAGCCATAGCTGCCAATGTATGTCTCCTGCTTTAGACGATTTTTCGGTGAATAAGTTACAGCCTCGCAGCAGATATATTTTTAAAAATTTCAGAACGAGGTTCTTAACGTTCATCTGGAAACGAGTGAATCGAAGCGAGAAAAGTGCGAGACTTCGCTGCACGAAGCTCTGTCAAACTGGACAAGTTTGCAGGAAGACAAGGAGGTGCGAGAGGGAAATTACAAGTCCCAATTGAGCACGATGAGCGAGCATCTCGCGAACATGAACGAAAAGCTCATTCGTCAAACGGAAGAGATACAACAATTGAAATTCGAGCTTGGAAACAAGGTATGTCCTAAACACAATTATCATTAAAAAAATTAATCGTCGACGAATTAATTATCTATCAGTTCTCTCTTCAGAATGGAAAAAAGGGAAAGCAAAAGTGAACGCAGTCGTATTCCAGCGATCTAAGACATTCCAAAACGAAAGAAACGAAAAAGCTCCCCTCAACGTGCTTTATTTCCGTGTACATACCGAGAACCGTGCAATCATGATAACGGTTGATCGAGCACGTTCGTGCGGTGTACCTATGTAATTGTAGATATGCGCCTCTTTACTCGATGTAACATTATTTATGAAACGAAAAAAAAATAATAATAAATTAATTTTCAAGTCTACGAATCGAGCGAGTCGTCAATGGTTGGATAAGACGAATACCGATTGCAACTCTAAACACTGCATCAGCTTTAATAAACGATTAACAAAATATATACAATTCTCATCGTTGGCGACAAACGACGATACTATACGCCTACGTTCACGTAAAATCTTTGGTGCATTATTCGCGGCGATGTTGATGACGATCTGCCGCGACTTGGTCGACAATTTGATAAGACCTGTTTTACGCCAGGCTCCATAGTCGCAACGTCTACGATATTCTTTCCCGAAGTCGATCAGTCGACTTTAATCGCGAAACTCGCGCCGCAGCTGCAGCCTTGCTCCGCTAGTGGATTGTTCGTTATCCTGAACGCCGAACGTATAAGTTCCGCGTGGTAATCAATCGTGGCGCCTTTAACGTATTCCAGAGAGGTCGAGTCGATCACGACCTTTGCCCCGTCTTTCTGAAACACCCTGGAAAAAAGGTAACAATGTACGTTGATTTTTTTTTATCCCATGATCGAAGTAACGAGAGTAAAGTAACGTACAATACGCTTTTATGCATACGCAATATGCTTTTTGAATACAACAATCTTTTTCGCGATAATACTTCGCAGTGAGCCCGACGCGGTAATTTTACTACGAAAAATTTCCGCGAAACAGAATATTTTTTGCGAGTATAAAATGCAATAACTTTTTCTCGTCAATTGGCCCATTAATTAGTAGCAACATTTCTATGATTGTATGTTGGTACTACAATTCAAATTCTCCAAAGGTCTTTCAGTTGGCAACCCGGTGCAGTAGAGACGCCAAAGTTTTCTTTGAATGTGGTAGAGCCTCGATCAAACACGACTTTTGTTTTGTCCAAAGATCGGTCAGAGGTGTCGACACCGTTAGTTAAACATTCAATGATTGCTTACTTGTCGTCATCGTGTATAGTAGCGTCGAGATCAAACTTGTACTGAAAGCCCGAGCATCCTCCACCCTCGACGGTGACCCTCAGACAGGCTCCGTTTTCCGAAATTTCTTTCAGACGTTTGGCGCAATTGTCGCTTATGATGAGAGTATCCTCGTGCGCATCCGTCGCAGTTTTCGTCGTGAAATCTCTGATCCCCGACGACGAAACATTGTTCCAGGGTGAGCTACATAGAATAACATTTATAAAATATGAAAATTAACAATTACCTTTAACGCAACAAATCATCAAAGTATTCCCGGTAAATCCGTGAACCACAACCGTCTAGCTTTACTGAACACAAAAAACTTACATCAATAATCGCGAAAAGTACCGGTTCGATGCAAAATTCGACGACAGTCCCCAAACAGCTTGCCGCAGTTTCGCCATGTTTCCGACATCAATCAGCTGATTCTCTACGCGGTTGACATAGCGTCGTTGCTTTGCACACGCACAGGCGTCCTCCCCTCTCTCGCCTGTATTCCCTCCCCCCCTGCCCCGCGTAAAATCGACTAGTTCGCGATAACTTACTGCCCGAGATATTCAGTATGCGGCAAGTTCGTGCACATCGGGGTAGAAGGCTACGGCCACCAGTCGTTCGAGGTCAAACCGAGAGGGAACGCCGGGAGCTTGCGTCAGCAAGCTCGCTGTACGGAGCTAAAGAGCTTCAGGGATTGGCCGGCATATTTAGGACAGACGGAGAGACACCCATCGACGAAGCTCTGGAGGTCGTCCGAGCGAGTTCTCCCTGCGGCGGCGTGAGCTTTTTCGCCCGAGCGACCTAGAACCCGGTTGGTCCGAGGACCTTCGACAGGCTTTCTCGACGAGAGCTTCGCGCGTGGATCGCCCTCTCGATCGTCGGCGAGAGCACACCGCCGAGTCAACCGACCAATCGAGACGGGCTTACGAGAGAAAATTGGAGGGTCGCTGATTCGGCGCTGCTTGCGCGAAGACAAAACGGGCGCGCAAGCCCGTGGGGGTTGTTTCCGCCAATCAGAAAATCCCGATAGTTCGCGGAGAGAAAAGAAGAAAAAAAACGTATATATCCGAACAAACGTACGCTCGTACGTTTAATGGCTGTCATCGGTCGGGTAAACGCGACTGATCTGGCGCAAGGAGATCCGACGGGGATATACGAGGTGGAGGCGTACCGTGATAATAGTAAATCGGAGGGACGTAGTTTTGTACGTCCCGACGATAAGTCGTCGGATCTCGCAGCCTCCTGAAACGCTTCCGGGCGTCCGCGTTGCAAAACGAAACGCCTCCCGGGCGCCGCAGTGAAAAAAAAAAAAAAAAAAATACCAAAAATACAAAGAAATAATAAAAAAGAGAATTCGCCGCGGTCACCTATCGCCAGAGTCTGCAGCAGTCTCGCCTCGGTGGCCAAGGCCCCGAGATAATCGTGCGTCGTCTCTTCTTCCGCTTTTTCTTTCTCTATATTAATACTGCTATACATACACACACATACTTATATATATATATATATAAGTATATATATATACACATGTATATATATATATTTTTAAAAAACGTTAAATAAAAGTAAAACTAAAGATATAAAAAAAATGAAGTGCGAACTGAACGCGACGGACCGTGTGTTTGTTACGACCGCACGACGGTGGCGTTGACAAAGGGAAAAGAAGAATCGAGTAGCGAACGGTTGGACATAGGAGGAAGAGTAGCGCACAGTGGGGAAAGTGTATAGAGGAGAGAAGAGAGTGGAACGGGATATTTAGAGGATATACATCTCGGTGGCTCTCTACGGGAGCCGACTAGGCAGCCAAGATAGATCGCGACGCGGCGTCGACAGTGAGGCGAACAGAGGAAAAGAGCAAGAAAAAAATTCGTTGGCCGAGTTACAAGAGCTAACCGAGTTTTCTCACGGGATCGCGTTTCGTCGAACGGATCTTTTCGTCATACGCACTCCCCCTCCCTCCCCTGTCTACCCCCACCCCACACACCCGTCCACACAGGGGCCACGGTGCGATTCCGCGAGGACGACGGGAATCCTCGCGTCGTCGATCGTCGCGGAATCCAGGATAACTCGAAGGATATAGGATACCACTGTTGTCGCACGGATTATTGAAAAACAAAAAAAAAGAAACACCGCAGAACGTAAACGTGCTTGCTACTGGAGCTTCGCGCGATTTTCCATCCGTTCCTCGTATCGCATCTTCGTACGCGGTCCACACATCCTCGTGCGGGAATCTCGCACGGTTTAACGAGTCGACTAGATAACTCCGTCGTTTCTCCCGCTGTGTCTGACGTAAGTGGGGAAATTCAGCGAAAAATTAACGAGACTGATAAAAAATAATAATAATATTAATAGAAAGATTCACGCTTTTATTGCAAACCGTGCAGTTCGAGCAGTCGCATGACAGTTCGCGTGACAGGAGATTTGATATCGCCGATCTTCACGATTTCTTTAAAAAAAATATATATACATATGTATCCATTCACGTTTGTTCAAATTGCGCGATACCAGAATTGGTTGACAGTTTGCACGAATCGTGCGACTCATCCAATTTTCGTGATCTTTGGCTGTACATCCGTTGCATACAATTTCCATCGCGTGTCATGATCCTGAAGACCCTGAAGATATATCTGCATGATATCAAAGTTTATCATTGGAAAGTCTCTCTGTCGATGTACTGCTTCATGAAGAAAAACAATTTAACTTCTCGCAGCAAACTTTGTGTGACGCAAAACATAACTGTCATAACTCAATAACATTTAGTCTAGTACAGACATCTTCAGGGTCATCGAGCAACAACCCTAAAGATGTCAGCACGTATTCAAATTTTATCTTTGGGAAGAAGAAACAAAATTGTTCACTTGTAGAATTTTATTCACTAAGTGACCTTTCTCGAGCAAAGTTTGTACAATGCAAAACACAATCGTTATAACTCAATGAAATGTAGTCTCATGCAGATACATTTACAGTCAATGCGCGTCTTACATAAAAAAAAAATTTTCGTTCTTTTCAGATTGCGCTTAGAAAATGTTCACCGGCACGGTAAGCGTGGAGATCTTCGAAGCGTCGGGTCTCAGGGCAACGGACAAGCAGCGCAAGTTCTGGCAGGACGCACCCCCAATTCTTGATCCGTATGTTCTCCTTCATGTTGATCAAAATCGTCTGAATCGTACCACCATCAAGCAGAGAACATTTGATCCGGTATGGAACGAAACGTTTGTAAACGAGGTGCAGGACGCCACTATGCTAGGACTCACAGTCTTCCACAATGCCGCTATACCGCCCGACGACTTTGTTGCAAACTGCAGCATACCATTCGAGGAGCTTGTCATAAGAGAAGACGAAGCTTCTGACTTTTGGGTTTGTATTTCGAAGTTTTATCACACAAAAGAAAGCTGGCAAGAATGTTTTTGCGGAGATAGGAAATACAGGACTGCCTTGGAACGGCCTCGTAACCAACTTTGCTGTTATACTGCAAGACGAATTCTATCACTGATAAACGTATGTTTTTTTTTTAGATAAAAACTGTTTACTGAGAGAATTTACGGCCGTCGGGATTACGACGCTTTGCCGTCAGAATCTTTACGTTGCATGCGACTTTTACCATAGAGTCAGTAAACCTTCACGAATACGCGATATTCAGGCATATTTTGCATAAATTGTCAACACAAAATCAGCTCACGTTTCTATTCAGTTATTATTTGTATTTTACATTTTCCGTATGCGGCCTAAACCGCGTCAGCAAACAACAAAACAAATTAAAAGATTACGAATCCGTGATAGTCCGCCTGCAAACATTTGTAACTGGTATGTCCAACTTTCCGATTCAGTGAATAGGGAACTATTATTGAATATATTGATTGTCGGAGCGCGTTCGTCAATATTAAAGATAGTTACGATAATTCCGATCTGGGTTTTCAAATCCTGGCCGATAGGAAGCACAAATCCTTGATCAGGGCAGCTCTTCTGAACACGAAAGAGATGCTCGATAATTAATGTCTCGCGGTGGCGAGTGACGGTAGAATAAGAGAAAACGCATTCCGAACGTTTCAGGTGAACCTCGAGCCTCACGGGAAACTCCGAATAAGGATAGATCTGCAATGGAGCAATCAAGGTGAGTTGTTGGCGTGAGAGTCATAGCTTCGTAACGATGACACACGCGACCGGCCCGTTCGAACCGAGCGAGTCGAGCTACGAAAATGAAAAGTATCGACGATAATCGAACGTTCTCACGGTTGTTTTTTGTTTTTTTTTTTGTAATGTACCGAATTGCTTCAAGATCAACAAGCGGTCTGCAGTGGCGGCGCGGATGGAGAAGGACTCGGATCGGGAGGCGGCGGTTCGGGAACCGGTGTCGTGTCGAGCTGCAGGAAACCCCGTGAGTTCAAGGAACGCGAAGGCTTCAATCGACGGCGGGGCGCGATGCGTCGAAGGGTTCATCAAGTGAACGGTCACAAATTCATGGCGACCTTTCTCAGGCAGCCTCATTACTGCTCACACTGCCGCGAATTCATCTGGTATGTTAAACAGCATGGAGATTCTTAGATAGTCTCCGCGAGAGGTACATTTTCGCATTTTACTTTTCTCACGCTGAGAAACTCGAGAGCGTTTGAAAATGGTGGGAAAAAAAAAAAAAAAAAAAAACAACAACTCGAAGGAAACATCCGATCGAGTTTGGTCACGGAGATTAACACAATCAATCTTTTTTTATAATCGCCAAAAAAAAAGAAAAGTAAAATGTTATTTCAACCGGTCGGATACTGTTGATGTGTGCAGTGCGAGCGTAATTAAAAGATTACATTGTGTCAATCCCTGAACGATCCATATGGGAATTGCGATATGACTTCCTGACCGGGGCATTGGGGGAATTGGGTAATCGTATAGCTTGCGAGAGGTATCGCTGAATGATGTTCGGTAACCGATAAATACGCACGCTTTCAATACGGGTATACTATTTTTAAATGGTAGCTCTCACGTTCGCCTAACTCAATTGGGTATCGCTCCGGAACAATGGTTTACACCTCTGTCGCACAATATAAGTGATGATTATTTCACATGGGTATTATTACTTATTTTCTGCAGTGCACATTAGCAGAGGCTAATAGACACGTTTTTGCATGCGGGGTACTTGGTTTTTTAAATTATCTTCATCGTTTGTGTCTAAAAACACGTTGCAAACGCCGGTGATATCTCGCGCAGGTAATCGCGCTAGTTTACCTGGAAATGCATGCTTTACGTTGTAAGAGGATAAAGGAGATGAACAAGAAAAGAAAAAAAGCAAAGTACTGAAATTAATCGCGCGTCGAAGTAGCAATCGATCGAGGCCTCGAGGCTCGAAAATACACAGCGACGTTCGACGCGATCTACCACGTTAGCACGAGGGCTTAGAACATCACAGGAGGTGGGGCTCTTTCTCTCTCGATTAACCGATAATCGTAGCTCGTCGAAGCATCCTCATGATTTCCATACCCGCTTCCCGTGTGTCCCGCTCAAACGCCGAATCTCCGAGCCTCGCTGAACCCCCACGATCCACGATAGAGCTTCCCCAACCCGGACTCACGGGTGGTTCATTCTTTTTTAATCTTTTTTATATATCACGGCAGAAGGAATACGTACGTGTTTTCAAATTGGGAATTCACGGATACGATGTGACGTGTTTTTGTCTGTTGTATTTCAGGGGCTTCGGAAAGCAGGGCTATCAGTGTCAAGGTGAGAAAGACACAAGTCACGTTATTAACCGATTATATATCTATGTACTCGCTTGCAGACTTTCATCGTGTTGCGTGCGTGTGAGTGGGTGTGTATGTTTTCATAAGTTCGTACCTTCACTATTTTTTTTATTCATTAATTTGCTGTGTTTTTATTTGTTCCCGAATGTACACGTGTATGCAGGCAGTCAAGGCTCTGAGAAACGAAATGATGTCAATTAACCCATGAGAATTATTGTCTTTTTGTCGATACGCTATTTAGAACCGGCCTCTGCGCGGCTTTTGGTATTCACAATGCTTACATCTCACCTGTGCACTCCCAAACAAAACATTATGTATTAACGGCAATTATGCCAAGCATCCTTTATACGATAGGGAAAAGCGCTTTTTTTCTCGCTTCTGTAATAAAACTCTCATCCACTCGTTCGAGTTGACAAATCGAACACCACTCTGACTTGGGCATTCCTCGAGTATCAAGAAAGATGTTGTCCGAACCGACCTACTCTGTGCGGCTTCGATTGGCGAAGCTTTTTTGTTTCACATACCTTTTGTAATTGTACTGATGCGTTTTATCGTTGTTTTTTCCTTCCTTTTTCGTTCTTTCCTTGATTGTCAGTAGATGATCGAGGCGCGACTAATAAACGCATGTTATGGGGCTTTTGGTCGTGCAGTTTATTCGGTAATATTATAGACATATATGGCACGAGCGACTGTGGGAAATAAAAAGACGGAAAATTTCGAATGTTTCTGTTACAGTGTGCACGTGCGTCGTTCACAAGAGATGCCACAAATTAGTCGTTACAAGGTGCCCCGGCATGCGGGATGAGGTACGTCATGACGACGACGACCAAATGTCCAATATTTATGTTTTTATATTTTTTATATATATAAATATTTTTTTATCATTGCAATCTTTTCTTGTTTCTTCCATCGGATTCTATCGTTACGCTCTTCATTTTCGCACGATACTAACCCACTTCGGTGCAGGAATAACGCAGTGCGTGAACGCGGGTACGGGCTTTCTTTTGCCGTGTTTCTTCTTTTTTTTTTTGCAAATTACTTTCTATTTATTTTAAAGTTTTTTTTTGTTTTTTGTTACACATTATTCTCTCTCTCGCCCCGTTCGCCTGTAAAGGAAACGGGTACTGTGTTGCAGACGAGCGAGGGTACTCCTGGACAGAGGTTTAATGTCAACGTGCCTCACGTTTTCGAGGTACACAATTACAAGCTCTTCACGTTCTGCGATCACTGTGGCTCCCTTCTCTACGGTCTGATCAAGCAGGGTCTTCAGTGCAAAGGTAACGTAAAAGACTAAGGTTAAACGAAAACCTTAGCGTTTGAAATATTTTTTGTTTACGTCAAGTTTGTAAATAAAAATTGTTATTCGGTTTTTTCATTCGCAGTTTGCAATCTGAACGTTCATAAACGATGTCAGAAGAACGTCGCGAACAATTGCGGCATAAACACGAAGGCGATGGCGCAGATTCTTAGCACGTTAAAGTTCTCGCCGGATCAGCAAACGAAGACTCCGAGAATAAATTATCGTGCGCCGGGCGAGAAGGGTGGAGGTTCCCAGCAGACGGGAACCTCAAAGGAAGCACCGGCGACGGAAACGTCCTCGCACGGCGGACAGTGGTCGAAGGACCCGAACGCTCCGGGTGCAAGCGACGAGGGTGGGAAAGATTCGAGACGGTCGAGCAACGACGATCCGAAGGAGAGAGTCGGTTTGGCGGATTTTAATTTCATCAAAGTTCTTGGCAAAGGGAGCTTCGGAAAGGTCATGCTGGCTGAGCGGAGGGGACATCCCAACGAGGTTTACGCGGTGAAGGTATTGAAGAAGGACGTTATCATTCAGGACGACGACGTTGATTGCACCATGACGGAAAAACGAATACTCGCTCTCGCGGCAAATCATCCATTTCTCACCGCGATTCACAGTTGCTTCCAGACTGAGGAGAGGCTGTTCTTCGTTATGGAGTACGTCAATGGAGGTAATTATCCCTTCTATTTTAATATATTATACGGTTTATTTAACAATCGTACGTTTTTGTTTGCATATACTGTAACGGGACGCCCCTACCCCCAGATAGAGTCTCGCGTTTGACCGCGAGCTGGCGATTTTGTGGAACGTTCGCGTAAGCGAATTAGTACCTGGCCGCTAGTCTCTCGGTTGGCCGCGAGATAACGAGCTGGCGGAACGTTCGTGCAAGCGAATCAGTATCAAGCCGCTATATAAGCTCTACCCATCCTGTCCTCCATGTGCTTTCCTACTCCTTAAAAAGAATTGACCACTACCTCCTTGAGGTAACCCCAGAATGTGTAAGCGCGTATGTTTCGGCATACGTGTCTCTTAGCAAAGTAGGCTCACCGAGGAGAGTATTCGCCCTTGAACGTTGGGTCGACTTCATAGTCCCCGAATTGCAAGACCGAAGAACTCCTCTTTCCTTGTTCTCTCTCGTATATGTGGGAGAGCGGTCTGATAACGCACTCAGTGGCTTCTCAAGAGGGCCGGCAATCCAGCTGCCTCCCTCTACCCCGAAGCATATGCGGGAATCCCTTCCTCCACACCTTATCCAGCCGGTCCAGTACCGAACTCTTGACCTTCCTTTTGGGAAGAAGACGATCTAAAAAATCGTGGGTTCGATATTCCGGTCCTCTGGAATATCGAAACGTATCAATACATTATCCAACTCGCGACCGGATGTGACGTCATACCGGAAATACGTCACTTCCCGTTTGAAAATATCATTTTTCGTCCAAGCCACAACAACCCGGAAGTCGACTATAAAGTTCACTCTGTATACACTTAATTGTGTAACTGACGTTTGATAAAAAAAACTTTTCGGATGAAGAAAATACTATTGGATCTCATAAAATATGGAGACTGTAGAGCTGTACTAATGGAATTGCTAATAGTAAGTTTTTAGATTGTCTCAGAAAGATTTTTTGTACTTCCAGGTGACTTGATGTTCCAAATACAGAAAGCCCGTAAATTTGACGAGGCGCGCGCACGTTTTTACGCCGCTGAGGTAACACTGGCGCTCCAATTTCTTCACAAGCACGGCGTTATATATCGCGATTTGAAGCTCGACAATATTCTATTGGATCGCGAGGGTCACTGCAAGCTCGCCGATTTTGGTATGTGCAAAGAGGGCATAGTCGACGGAAGAACGACGACGACGTTTTGCGGAACCCCCGACTACATAGCGCCCGAGATACTTCAAGAACTCGAGTACGGTGCGAGTGTCGACTGGTGGGCGCTCGGTGTGTTGATGTACGAAATGATGGCCGGACAACCGCCCTTCGAAGCTGACAACGAGGACGATCTGTTCGAGTCGATTCTTCATGACGATGTTGTTTATCCGGTCTGGCTTGCGCCCGAGGCGGTATCCATACTGCGCGGATTCATGACAAAAAATCCCGCTCGACGACTCGGCTGCGTCGCCGACAACGGCGGCGAGGAAGCTATAAAGTCCCATCCGTTCTTCCAGCAAATGGACTGGCGAGCTCTCGAAGCACGGAAATTAAAGCCACCGTTCAGGCCCAGAATCGTTAGTATCGAATCTATACGTGAAGTAATTACAGTAATTTTTAGAATAATAAAAATAACATTTTTCTTTAATTTACAGAATAACGAAAAAGATACGGCCAACTTCGACGCCGAATTCACGCGGGAAGAGCCGGTGTTGACACCGGTAGACCATGGCATCGTACTGTCGCTCAACCAGGACGAGTTCGAGGGTTTCTCGTTCGTCAACAATGACTTCAAACCTAACAGGCTTACGAATCATTAATGCCTGAGTCGAGATGAGTATGCTTGCGAAAGTTTTAACGCGGCGGCTGATTGCCGGTTGTCGAGTTCGAAGTAGCCGACGTTCGCGGCCCGGTCTTCGCCGTACGCGAGGAGCAATGCAAAAAACAAAACACACACAACAACAAAAAAAACAAGGAAAACAGAAAACGTCGCGCAGGACTCATCGAATGTGACCGGTAATCGTGAAAATGGCAATTTGATATCCACAAATTGTTAGAAGGCCCAGTCAAGGAAATTTCGGTGAGTCTTGAAAGTCGTGCCAGAATATTTTTTCTCTCTACCACACTTACGAGGGGATTGATAGGATTAAAGGGTGCGCAGGCAAAGTCAAACGGGGACGTACCGATTTGTGTACGTCTTTTGTTTATCTCATAAAAAAAATTGTTTATTTTTTTTTTTTATTTAATTATATTAACCGCGATCTCGAACTCATCGATCTCTTCGCATCATTCGTGAGACTCAGCGTCTCGCGGCTCGACAGGGACGAGACCGACGCGGCATGCGTAACGAAGTCGCGAAGAGATCGACGAGTTTTACTTTGAATGGAAAAATTTCGTGGTTCCCAACGAGATTAAACGACTGGCGCTGAGAAAAAAGTCAGTCGACACCGAAACGAGGTTAAAGGCAGGCGAGACTCGAGACGGTATTATCTTTTATTTTTTTTTACGAAAGATGTTTCGGCCAACGGCGACGAAGCCTCGGTCACGATCTTTCGCGAAGTCTAACTTGTTCCGACTAGGCTGCGTGATGGAACATCGCGACCCTCGGTTGAGTGAGATCGCAGGAGCGGCTGTGTGGGTACGGTAACAAGATTTGTAAAAATATTTAAAAGTAAAACACAGCAATGCGCCCTCGACATTTCGCCTTGCCCGGTGTCTACGAACTGCCCGGAGCCGCTCGTGGAGTCTCTCACGACGTCGTCGCAATTCGAACCTTTTTATTTTTATTTTTATCACCAATTTGGGTCGTGCTTTTGCGCGGTCGACTCCGTTTAACCCGTGACTCGAGTCAGGATCATGTCGAGA
Organism: Ichneumoninae sp. A BG-2022a; assembly: GCA_030522665.1. Classification (NCBI taxonomy): domain Eukaryota; kingdom Metazoa; phylum Arthropoda; class Insecta; order Hymenoptera; family Ichneumonidae; species Ichneumoninae sp. A BG-2022a. The sequence continues at coordinate 19,954 of JAPYZC010000616.1, read as the reverse complement.
ACCGATGGTATTTGCGAACTGCAAGAAAAAAAAGAAAAAAATTAAGGGTCGAGAAGTTTTAAAGGTTTAGGGAAAGTCTCGGGCCGCTGGTCGCCTGACTCAGAGTATCTAAATATACACATATATATCGATGACTCAATGCCATCAAGTCGCATCTGGAGTGTATAAGCACAGCCCATGCGTCCTTTTGGCATTGGACCATCAATATATCTATATATATCTATATATATATATAAATCTATATATATATATATATATATATATATATATATATATATACATATATTAAAAATATGAAATATATATATAACTTATTTTAGCATACGCCTAACGTAGCGGCAGAGCGAAGGAGGGAAGAAGCCCGTTGGCTTGAACTATTTTTTTTTTCATTTTATCAACGAGACGCGTTGTAGTCCCAAAGCTCGGGTAAACTTTCGACTTCCATCGATTGTCGCACTGTGGCGGGACTATCGCTCCTCTCTCGCAGGTTTCCCGCGCTTATCTTGAAGAATCAGGTTTTACCGAGGAGAGTGGTGCTTAGTCGCACCGTTAAGGATTTACTCGTACGTGTTGTCTCTAGTTAGGTATCTCGATGGCTTGACTCGTGAAAAAAAGAACTTAATATTATCCGAAGAAAAAAAAACATTGATGCACCGCCAAGCGTCCGCACGATAAAGCATCCCGAACGATTTTCGGACAAACCGATCGCCCCGAAGAGAATGTTCTTGTTTCGCCGGGACAATCGATTCTCCGACCATCGGTCGAACTTGCGTTTATTATGAAAATATTATTAAAGAAACAAAAATTAAAATGCGTACGTACTCCGATGTACCATGCAGAGCGGGTGAGATTCGTCGTACTTAAACGTCGTGAGTGTATCGGGTTAAGTCGTAATGATTAATTAATATAAGTTGGCGGCTAAGTCTTAAGGTGCGTGATAGCGAGTGAGACAAAAGATTTTCTTACTCTCGGATTGTGTTCGAGGTCAAAGAGCGAGAGTGGTAGATCGAATATGAAAAAAGCATCTTTCGTCGTGCTCGAATTGTGCGAAATTCGATGCTACAAATTTATCGTTTGTGCAACATATATTTTTATCGTTTCCGAGTGAATGTAGAAAATTGTTTCACAAACGATACGACTTTTTGTATCGACTGGAAAAATGTTGTTAAGGCGTGAGAGTATAAGTGCGAATCGATCGTTTATTCATGACCAAAAAAAATAGCGTCAACTCGCTATTAGTCATTTCGGAACCAGTCTAGGCCCTCCGCCGGAAGTGATACCAACGTGTGGACGTAGAGATACCGGTATTAGAGATAAGTTGTAACGGTTACGACGAAGCTAGGTTGTTTAGAGTCCGTAGTGTCAAGTATTTTTTAGTGACAAAACTGGGTGTCCCATCAACGCCGAGCCGTGTCATTCCGGCTACAACGAAGCCCTATTTGTAACCGGGATGAACGTGGTCGCGCGATTGTCGTCGACCGTAGTTTTGTCGGGAGAGGCGAGACCCGCCGATTGTTGTCGTGATCGTTGTCGTTTTATTGATAAATTATTAACGTTGGATTAATAGAACTATTACGCATACATATAAGTATAGAATTAGCGAAGAAGCACTTCTAGCAGGTAGACAGATATTTGAAGGATGCTAGAGACTTTTTTTCATTTCCGTTCTATTGCGTATCGCGTGTCACGAGCCTTCGAGCTCTCGGCTCGTGACACGAACGATCCGGCGACTGGACGTCTGGTGAGTCAACGCTAATTTCCTCGATCTAAGAAAGAACAAAAACTTCTTTCCATTAGGTGTCTCTCCCTGTTAGTGTGCGTCGATACAAAGGTGCCGCACGATACGGCATTGTCGCGAGCGAAATCATTAGTTTCTTCTGTGTTTGTCGATGCGAAGTGCAATTTGTGCAAAAATGAAAAAATTCCGAAACGTCTTCCCCTCTCGCTCTCTTCCGTCGAACGTCGTCGATCCGAATGCCTCGTCGATTTTCCTCAGTGTCTCGAAGCGACCGAAAGAAAGACCTTCGTATTCGCCGTGACGCAAACTCCTACGGTGCACGTTAAAACGGGTGATATAACCTCAAACGCTTCGAGGTACGAAGGATAATCGACGAGGAACGTGTATGAAAAAAAGGAAACAAATAAAATGCAAGGGAAAACAAAAAAAAAATGGGAAATATATTAGGAAACCCGCGGCGAGCGTGTGAGCTCACAATTGTCCGACGATCGTGAAATTGGGGAGAGAAACGGTTAGTCCGGCCTACGTATTAGCAAGAGTTATAACGCGTAAATTATAAGCAAAAAAATATATATATGGATTTAACTAACGATAAACGGTAACAAAAACAAAAACAAAAAAACAAAAAAAAAAACAAAAATGAAAACTGAACATATATGATAATATTAATGATAGCGTAAGATTGCGTATTAGGTAGGAAACTTTCTCATAGGCTTACGCGTGTTTTTTTCGTGGGGGATGCCGAGCGAGTGATAGACGAAACAAAATAAAAAAAAATATGACGGAACGACACTAGCGAATAATCTTTCGCCGTGTTCGATTTTCGTTTTTTATTTATTTCTTTTTTTGGGAACAATCGTTGAGCGAGTCTTCTCGAATATAGGTTAGCTAATAGGATTCATTAAGTTTAATGTTTCAAGTGTGAATCGCGAGTGGAATTCTCACGTCGTCTCTCGGTGGCGAGACTCGAGCCCGAAATTCGTTTGCGATCTTACGAGCCTCGGTTGTGACTTCTTCCGCCATTCTTTGAGATCGCTCTCCGGGTAATGGAGAGAACTTCACCGACCGATTGCCGTCCTGCTCACATCGATTCGAAGCAACAGTCTATTAAAAACAACAATAACAAACAAACAAAACAAAAATTACAGATTAACAAGAGAACTGAGAACTAGGGAGTCACAATGCAATACACGACATATATATATATATATTTCATTCTACTGAAAAACTATAATGGTTCGTCGCACCGAGGACGCGCGCCGAAAATTCGGAGACGATGCGACAGGCCACCATGCGAATTCCCGCGCTATTGAAATTATCGTATATATATAGTACAAGACTCGAACATAGTCGCATGGTTGTTGTTTCTTTGATAGAGCGTAAAAAATATTAACAAGAAAAATGCTTAAATACCCAAAGTTAATTCACGTTGAAAACGTCGGTCAAGAGCGCGCAGTTCATACATTTAAACAAGAAAAAAATCTACTTTTTCCAACGCTTATTTTTTTATACTCCCGAAAATCTCATTTGTCAATTTTTTTTACGTCCGCTCGAACTATTTTCGATAACAAATATCATTCTTTTGAACACTTTTACTTGAAACAGATTTTATTATTTTTCGTAACCTCGAGGTGCTCTTCTCGACACGCTCGTCAAGTATCGTGCTTGCTTTTCATATTAGTAATGAAAAAAATAACGATTATAATTATTCAGAGAGTATTCACGAGTATTTTTTTCGTCCGTGGCGTCACAAGTGTGAAATGTGTTTTGCGAGATATAATCGTGCGTTTAGTGGAGGGAAAACCAGGTAGACTCGGAAATATTGTTATTATTTATTTTCGTTTTTAAAATGTTACGTTAAATCGCCGTAAGGTCATCTCGTCCGGTCCGTTACACCGCCGCAATACCATCCGTACTGGTTAAAATTTTTAAAAAGAAGAAAATTGGTGTAATATACCCAAGTCAAGTCACATGCGAAAGAGTCGTGGGGGGTGTTGAGTGTCCAAAGCGGAGCTTTTGAAGTATATACATTTTACATAGAAAGAGTCGTAGTATATATATATATAGAAAAAAATATAAATATATATAGCGAGCCCTGGTCCCTACTAAATCGCGCTGTCCTGTTCGATGTGATTTTTTATCGCTAATTTATAGTCTAACTAATAGCGGTGACGAACCGAGGCGTACGTTGAATGTTGAACAAAACAAAACAAACAAAAAAAAAAGAAAAAAATGATAATGTATAACAAACACGTCGTTAAGATATTCCTGTAAACGTCGGTATACTATAACGTGCGTTTGTGTTTAGTGAATTAGATGGAAACAAACAAACGAACGAAACAAAAAAAAACAGACCTTATAATCGTTGAACGCTCGCGCGCGCGTGCTTAAGAAATGAAGAAAAAAATTACAGATTTGATGTTGAAAGTGTATAAGTAATGTATGTAAAAGCGCGAGAACACTCTCTCATCGGGAGCGCTCTCGCGCGTGTTGTACCTAAAAGTGTGCGTGACGTTTGCACGCACGCTCTCCGCGCTTTTATATAGTTGTTAAGAACGATACACCGAGCACCGTTGCAAAATATAGGATGATGAAAAAACCAAACAAATAAACATATACGTAATCAATACCAGCGAGGACAAAAATTAGGATCGGGAACAAATACGTATTTGCGTAACCCGCGGATAAATTATTCTCGCTCGAAGAGCCACTCCGGACAATGCGATATACTGCCGACGGAAATGTATAATTAATATATATATACATTAATTATATATATCAATAACCAAAAATTATTTGTATATATAATAATATGATATATTTATGTATATGTCCGTCAGGCATTTTTCTGCTCGCCTCTTCCCGATCGAAGCTGATAAGAGCACAATAATTTTTATTTTTTTAGATTTTTCGTTTTCTCTTTTCTATTTGATATCTTCATAATTCGTACTTCATTTGTCAGAGATTACACAGTATTCTTCGCTTTTCCTCTTGAAACTCGTGAAAAAAAGAAAAAGAACTGGCGGTGCTTAAGGCGCAAAGCGTACAAAAGCGTCGAGCGCAATTATATATTATTTCATATAAAGTTAGGTATAGATCGATAGATGTACGCATGATTATGTAGATTAAAACGCGAGGTCGGTTGACACAAGTGCAATGTCCGTAAGTTTTGTTTCTGTCTGCAAACGCGTTTACGGAAAAAAAAAAGTAAAACATTATTTTCAACGAGAGATAGACATACATGTATACCTTCAGTATATTTAGAGATATAGGTCGTATCAGTTTCAGGCCGCTGAGCGGCTCTGGCGGATTGAGGGGCTCGAGCGACGTTTCACCATAAACCCGGAGAACCGTTTGACGAACACTTTCCGTTTCGTTACGTTTTAACTCCGTTAAGTTCGTGTCAACTCGGGGCTCTCGAGCCGGTGTTAGAGCCCCTCGCTTTTACCAAAGACTATGTTATAAACACATACACACACACGCACACATATTTTCTCGTTCCGTGGACCATCGCCCGTGGTCCATCGTCAGCGAGACATCGTTAAATTATCCTCTTTTGATTTTTCTTAAACACGTTACTATCTCTCAACTATTCAAGAAAAATATTTCAATTAAAAAAAACAATGAAAAGAAACACGAAAAGAGATAGCAGTCAAATATGCACGGGTGTGAGCGCGCCTAGCTTTATTAGTCGTTAGATAAGTGAGAAAAAAAGCAAGATATTTAAAAGAATAGCAAATAAATAAAAAGAAGCGAGAAGCAAACAAAGCGCAAAATATTAAGATTTAATAGTCGAAACGCAACCGTAACTACCTGACATACATGACAGATTTTCGTATTAGAATCTTCTTTGCCACAGATCTGAGCAATTCAAATGAGTCTTACGTACTATTTTTTTTATATTACTTCTACATTTTTTTCATTATTATTATTGTGATACCGAGCAAGGCTAGGGCAGAGTCGATCGTTCGCACTCATCGAGGCATAAAATAAATCAATGGTCTGTGGACTATATTTTTAAAAAATTGCCGGTGCGACACTCGAAATGTACTCACGAAAATGTATGGGTACTCGCCAACGATCCGCTCTGCGAACACGCTGCCAAACGTATTAAAAAAACTGTTGTATTATACATATATACATATATAAATATATATCTATATTTTTTATTTTATCTCACTAATTAATCAGGTAATCGTTAAATAACAAACGATTATCCCTACCGCCGTGCGCCACTCAATATTTATTTGTCGTCTATTTATGTATTATTTTATACAAAAAAATAAATAAAACTAAATGTTTTAGACGCTAAAAGTATTAGGCTCGAAACCTCGTTTCGGGAAAACGTGAAGAAGAGAGGGAGAGAAGATAAAGGAAAATACAAATTTATCCGGCAATGTGTTGTACATCCGTGTGCGTGTGCCGCGGGAGTGAGGGGTGATGTTGCAATATCGGATGACGTGTACTAACGCGAAGGAAGAACAAAAAGAGTTATAGAGAGATAATTAATGAGAAAAAAACCCTGTGTACCTTCGCTTTGTACGAAAGTAATTATTAATAATTAAATATCGTCATTATCGTTAAGTAAACAATATTTAAAAACAAGAGTGCAATTAGAGCTGGCTCGTCCGCCTCTGGGTTGACGATGAAACAACAACAACAACAAAGAACAACAAAGAACAAAAACAACAAAAAGGAAATAAATAAAATAAAAAGTAATGCTTTCGGTGTTTCGAATAAGCAGAAATTATAAATAAATGAAAAAGAAAAAAAAGAAACGTGTCGATCCGAATGTGAAAAAACGTCTTGTATCAGGAAGGAAACAAAAAAAAAATTCAGATACAAATGCGGTAACTGATTGAATATTATATTTAGACGTTTAAGGAACGAACAACAAAATTGTCGAGAAACCGTATTCGTAAAAATGTGCAAAAGAGAAAACTAATCAATCAAAGTGTCTCATACATATTGCGAATTACGAATTATGTGAAACTACTTAATTTCAAGCCTTTATTATTGTTTTAATTTTTTATTCGAATAATTGTTTTAAACGTGCCATCCGCTCAGAGCCGGTGGATGCTGTATTTATTCGGCGAGGATATTGCACAGTTACTTGTTTATCTTCAACCTCCGACGATCGAACCGTGTGCGATCGTCATTGAGATCTGTCAGATCCACAGCGCAAAGAGGCTGCTTCGAAGTAAAGAAACAAATTTTTTATCGGTGCCAAACACTTTAAATGACAAAAGAAAGAAAAAAAAATCGATTCGCTTTCCGGTGCAATGTCCTCGCATAATCACGTGACAGATGCTCTCAATGTGAAAGATCCGCGTGTGCCCGACGACCAGCGCCGACGTGGCAGCACGCGCAAGTTTCCTGTTGCAGGTTAATCCGCCGAGCTTCCGGCTCCTTGTACAATTTGTCTCCGTACAGTCGCACTGGTCCGACGGCGAGATGAACGCGCGTGGCCTTACCCGTACCAACATGTTTGATGCGTCTCCATCGAAAGAATTAACGAGAAAAAGAGTGAAATACAAGAAAAACCTGTGTCCTCGCGATACTTTAACGAGACGAATTCGGTGAAACAAAAAAAAAAAGAGAATAAGAATAACAATCGAAAGGAGCAAAGAGCGTTCAAACACGAGAACAAAAAAATCGGAATATTCGATGAGAAGTGAACAAAATAAAAAAGAGGTAATAACGCAAACGTTAGGTAAGCGAAATTGTACGGAAGGCTAGAAGATAATTCGTAATTTCGTGACAATTGGTCGAGATTATCGAATTGCTTCAGTTTTCCGTGCGCGTAGAGTACATAAGTGAATATATGCGTCTACCGTGACTGTAGCGTTTAGATAGATAATGTATCTATTACATAATATAAACGTACGCGCAATCGATTGTTCAGTACCGGGAAATCGCTTCCGTTTCATCCCCGCACTTGCCCCCAGAGAGATGGGAAACGAGAAATAAATCATATATATATATATATATATATATATATATATATATATATATGTATTTCCGTGTATACGCGTCCTCCGTGTGCCTTTCGGGATAACCGGAAGCCGAAATTATGTCGACACGGTGTTGCATTTTTGTCCCGCGAAGTTTCTTGGCACCGAACAATCGCCGACACATCGCGAACACTGTTATTTGTCTGATTATTGTGTAACGAATCATAAATAAATATATACTTATATATATGCACAATGTGTGTATGTATATATAAATATATGAAAAAAACGAGTGTGATTATTGCAGTAAGAGGTTCCGTGTGTTCGTTTCGTAATAATTCGTCTGTTTTCGTCGTTCGCTACATTCAAGATGATGGTGAATTAAGCAACACAGGAAAGTGGATAAAAGAACGTTTTTGATACGTCTTGAACATTTTTGGAAGAACATTACGAATGTAGCCAGTGACAGAAACGGATAAACGGGTTTTGGAACATAATAATAACAACTAAATGGTGAGTATTACGATTCTCGCAATATACGACTTTATTCTGTTTATAGACAGAGCTTTCGAGTATATCAATATATATATATTCATATAATACCGTAGGCGCATACATTGTGTGTCGTGTATATGCGTTTGCGTGTTCTATCAGTCGCGTCGCGTAGCTTTCTTTCTTTTTTGTTTTGTTTTCCTCAGTCGCGTGTAATATTATTTTTCGTATATATTGTGTATATGTATACATCTATATACAGAGCGTTTTTCTTGTTTTTTTTCATATAATTCAATAACATCGTCAACCAATAATTTATTTAGACTAAAACTACGTACGTACGAGGACGCGCGCATAACTTACAGGTTTATGCGAGCGCGTGTAACCCTCCAATCACGCGCAGCGTCGCGGATTCCACAGCAATGTAAAATCGCTCGACACTTTTTCACATTCGTTCCCTCACGCCGTAACACACACGGGCACACTTGCACACACAAGGCTTGCATTCAACATCGCTCAAAGCACAATACACATACATTCGCGCAACTTTTATCACTCATCGTCAAACTTTGTCCCGAATACTCGAAGGACACCCAACCACGGATCACAGTCTGTCTCTGCACTCGTCTCGAATCGACAAAAAAATTATAATGATAATTCTTACGTCACAGTAATAATCGCGAAGAATAACGTTAACGAATTTGCGGTGTTTGGTCACTCGGCAATCCACTTGGTCCGAACGACCAACGGTAATCTTTTTTTCTTTTTGTTCAATTGATTTTTTTTCCCATGTGGTATTTTATGCAACGCGGTATATGAATTTCGAGTAATTCTCTTCTATGTACATACACGAGGAAGTCGGGACAACCTGGTAGCTTGTATTTGGACGTGAATGTGGGTGATTATTAAACTCTGGACGTAATTTCGAGGCGCTCCTCGATCTTGCTAAATTCCTTTCTTCTTTACTTCTTTTTCTCTTTTTTTTAGTCTCTTTTACCTGTCTAAATCACGTTAAAATTGCAAACGGATCCGTAAGGCCTTTCTCAATTTAGTCTAATCGGAAAGTTAATTTTCTTTTTTGATCTCCGCATTGTCGGTACGAGCGCCGCAGGATTGTCTCAAGGAGCAAATAAGAAAAAGAAATGGTAATTAACGAGTTTTCTTCTTTTTTGGGACGAACCGACAATAGAGTCGAAAAGAAAACGCTCGACTCCCTCGTACAAGCCATATAATATTTATGCACAACACGGTTTACGTCAACTGGAACGCGACGAATGCAAGAAAAAAACACATTGGCTTTTTCTCCCTAAAAGCTACACTCGCGAGAATATTTCTTTTTTTAAATTGTTATTATTAGTTTAATCTTGCCTACGAGAGCGATAAAGAAGCTGTACAGTAAAAGGTCTATACTCGCTCCGCGCGATAATACCATGCCTCTAATTGGTTCAACAGAGTTCTCTCTTACCGTCGATAAAACGTGACACGAGTACGCGAGCAATGATACCGGTTTCGTTAAACGCCGAAGAAAAAAAAAAACAATTATTTCGACAAAGGTACTTTTCGATCTGGTTTACAAGTGTATATTATGCAGGTAGAATCGTCTGTGAGTCGTTCGATTATCGACTGATATGGCACACCGGTGCTTATGACGGGCAGGTAAATATTTGTGCATTGTCCTTTTTGTTTTCGTCCGTTTGTTCTGGACTTTTTTTTTTTCTTGAGGACAAAAGTCTTTTCTTTATGCATATATAAAAAAACGTCAAAAGGAACGTTTTACGTTCACGGCGTGAATTCGTCTCTTATAATCGAGTGATCGGCGAATTGTAGAAACTATTCGACAATTTATATAAGATGAATAACAATTGCAAAATGGAGAGAAGAAAACATCGGCTTTGGTTCCGCGTTACGTTATAGATATTAATTTTTTTTTGTTCTTTACTTGATCTTTTTTCGAGAATAAAAATCCTATGGCAGTTTTGTTATCGCGTCTCTTTAGTCGTCGATCTACTATGCACGTCCCGTCCGCGGTTGTCGTGCGACGAACGCGTTTCTGAGATTTCTAGAAGCTATTTTTTTTACTTTGCTTTGTTTTACTTACAATAAATACTGGAAGAAAGAAGTATCTAGGCTAAAATCGTCGCGCTACGTAATCGCCGCCCGACGCATTCGTCGTTCGCTGATAGGCCTCCGTCGGTGAGTATATCAACCTCGCCCAAAGACCCCTTTGGTTTCGCTTTCGTAAAACTTCATCGATTTTGTCGATACGTCTTCTTTTCTTTTTTAACTAGCCTGCGATTGTATCACCGGCGCTCCTCGATGGAGCATCGAGGCCGGTCGCGACTTGCGACCGCCGCCACCTCCCTGCGTAGCGGATATTACATTCGCAGCTGACGGCTGATGCTGACTTATTTGCTGGACTATCGTCGAGTCACGCTTCGGTACTTCCGGCGGCGATTGAAGCACTTCCGTGTACTCGCGGATCAAATTTGATATCTGACAAGCCTGGTCAACATACACGGAAAAAATGTTTAGCACAAACGAAAAATCTTATTATCAATAATTGCACGGAGAATAAAAATTGTCGCGTTACTCTATGAAAATATCGATGTACGATAATTTTTTTGAGCGTGTATCAAGTGGACAAACAAGTTATAAAAAATTGATGGATCAGCAATTGTTTTTTCTCCGCGTGAGTTGAGTGCACAAGTAAAATTATAATTATAATCTTACCTGAGACGTAGTCAGGATGACTTTGCTCTGTTTCTTGTCGGTGCCGGTGATGATCATGAGACAACTGAGCGCCGGACTGTAGCTCAGAATACTGCTGTACTCGTAAGTGCACAGTGCATTGCGCGATCGATGCTCGAGTAGATGAAGTCCCTGCTGATCCACGGCGAGCCACAGCACTCTCGGCCAATTCGAGGTGAAAGATTGCATAACGTCGAATATTGTGGCTTTGTGAAGCGGCCACGACTGAATCAAGTTCAGGAAAGCTTTCTTAGCTTCCGGTGGCGTCATGCCACGCAATGATTGATGATGCTGGAGTACACCCTCGACGCACAGATTCGGCACGAGTCTCGCCGGCAGGCAGTGACTAGCGATTGTTCGATACTCCTGAGCCATCGGGCCCTCCTCGCAATCACCGAGCTCCAGCTGAGCTTGCAACGCAGTTAGCATCATCTGAAAAACAAAATCGAACAAAAAATAATCAATTTTTTTTTCTTTTTCTAAATTATTAATTTCAATCGACCAACCGCTTCTTTCTCGGTGATCGGGAATCGATCGGCCCGTAAATCATGGAGTACTTGATGATACAAAAGTTCCTTCTCGACCGGGTCATCGAGATTCATGTACTGATCGAGGAATAGATGTTTCTTGAATAGGAACAAGTGGTGACCGTGCTTGCGTTGAGTCTGATGACCCTGCTGGGTCACGCTGGCAGTTCTGTAGCGTTCCCATTTCGACATAACGTCAGCTATTTTTTCCTCCGGCACGAGAGACCGTTCGGTCGAGCCGAGTACCTCGTAGATCGCGTATCCTTGAGAGAAGAAAATAAAACACGAATTATTCATCGAAACAAACGATAGTTTGAGAGAATTGTGGAATTCAAAATTTTCAGACTCACCCATCGCAGTCTCCTCGAGTCCGATCTTCGCTTTTATTATCTCCATAACGTCCCTGGCGGTCGCGGATGGATGGAACTCGACCGCGTGATATTGACCGTCCATGAAGTGAAATCTGGCGTAGATCGGTCTTCTGTTTATCGTGCACATTATCTCCTCCCTGCTCGGCGGCCACTGTCGTCTTCTCGTTCCCTGAGTTTTGTTCAGACATTTTTCCGCGAATCTCGCATATTTACCCTCCTCGGTCACATAGTCGCTCGCGCATCTTTTTAGATGAGCTATGAGATACTTGCGAATGATCTTCTGCGGCGGTAGAATTACCGAGCATGCGAGCGAGAGAAGCGCCCAGTGTCGGAGATTGACTCGACTGTTCGGATCCGGATGATCGGTGGTTTGTTTCACGAGCTGAAGATAAAGTTCGCCGAGAAGATTCTCCTTGCGCATGCAACGTTCCATCACCGTCTGAATGAGATTGACGTGCTCGTCCTCGACCCGCCGTACCATGTCGCCGTTCTGTCCCAATCCGGCGTAGGTCAGCACGAGCTGGAAGACACTCAGAGCTATTTGCTCCTCGGCGTCGGGCAATTTCGTCAGACTCTGCGGTATAGTTTGCCTGCTGAAGGCCCAATAGGCGTGAGGAAAACCCTTGTATGTTTCGCCGTGATCGGTTGTGCTACCATGTTCCTGACGAAGTTTCTCTATACGATGCTTCGAAAGTCTTCGCAGTGTGTTTCTCAAAAAGCCACCGCCGGTGTCCTGCGGCTTTCGCAGGGCCTCCGAGTCGACGAGTACTCGTCGGCAATTCACGAGGTTGTGATAAAGCCGAACGCGATCCTCGTTCGTCATTCCTTTTATCTTCTTCGCCGGTGCCTCGTTCTCGGTTATCCAACCGGCCAGCGCCGGACAGTAACTGACGATTAGGCTACCGATCTCATTCTTCTGCGGTGTCTCGAAGACAAAACACTTGTGCGAACTGTCCGGATTGTGTCTCAGCAACGATAGCGTTATGAATGAATCGCTAGGATCAAGCATTATGCTCTCGACGTCCTGGTAACGATACTCCGAGAGTACGAATTTGTCATCCGGCTTTATCAGCATCAGACCGTCGGCATTTATGCCAAGTATCAGCTGGTTGCCATACGACCAGTAACCACGGTACGTCACGTTGAACATCGTCGTGCCATAAAGCGGATACTGCATTACGCACGAGAGATACAGTACTTTCGCCGTCAGCTCCGAACGACCGGAACCGTATTGCTTGTGAGCCTGAGCTATTATCGGCACCCACACATCGTCGCCGCGGGCACGACTTATTCTGTACGGTAGAAAGCTGTCGACCTCGCTATAGTAATCCAAACGGTCGTTGTCCTTTGGATCGCCCAGTGCTACTTGTGCCTGCAAGCCCGCTAGCTGCAGGGCCACTTTCTCCGAAACCGGAAAATCGTCGCACTGTGAAAGATATTAGTGAACTTTAAGTTTTTGTCATTAACAAGGAAAATATTCATTCTTCCGCTATATATTTAATATGTAAAAAATGCCCAGCTCTTCGACTTTTATCGAACCGATTACTTTTTTTCCGTACCTTGACGACGTTGTACACCGCCTGCGAGTAGAGCATGTTAACTTCGACGGGATCCTGTGAGAGTTCGCGGGTATTGCGGAAAAGTCGTCGCTTGAAGACGAAACGATTGTCACCGCTGCCCAGTGTAGCGTTGTTGCCACGCCTGAGGGTTGAGAAGCTTGACTGAGACGTATTGAGCTTGCACTGCTTACTGTGAAATGGAATCCAACGCTTCGTGAGTCGAGCGTCGAGTAACGTCGATAACGATGATAAAAAAAAGAATTGTTAGTTAAAATTACAGAGGAATACTTACACTTCCCAAGCGGCGATAACGTCGTAGAGATAATCGTGGGCTCGAACGTGCTCCTCGCCGTCGGGTCTGCTCTGATAGATCGCCCATCCCTCCAACGACCTAAGTCCCAGCTTTTCGGCTAATTTCGCAGCCGCATCAGCGGCCGTGTCGGTCGGATGGACGTCTATCGCCTTGGTTCTACCGTCCAGAAAGAAGAATCTGCAAACGATTGTTCCGAGTCTCCGCATTGCCGCTATCTCCACCGTGGAAGGTGGAAATTGTCTGCACGAGACTTTCGTGTTTTTGCAATTATCCACGCACCACTGCACGTACTGACGTAATTTGCCCTCGAGGGCTAAATTTTTTTTCAAGAAAGACACGAAGTACTTGTAGAGAAGCTTGCTCGGCTGAAACGCCACGATCGCCAGACAGAGCAGCAGCCAAACTCTCTCAGCCCATTCCATGTTCGGATTGTTCGTCGCTTGACGCATACACTGCACGAGAATCTCGTCTCTGAGCTCCTCGCGCTCGATTCCATAGCCAATTATGCTTTGTATCGATGCGATTTCCTGCTCCAGCTTCATCTCGCCTCGGAGATACTTGCAGAGATCCTGATTTAATGAAAAAATAAGCAAAACAAAAAATGCATCTCAGCGTGATATCAAATGGCTAATAATTATTGAATTGTTCTTTTTCATATATCGATTTTTTTAAACATTGTATCAAATTTGTTTTAAAACGTGAAAAAAAAATTATCGTTATAGAGCTTACCCTGAATACGGAGCAAGCAACGTTAACGTTATCCGGATCGTACATGTGAATATGGGAGTTCGGTATACTGGAGCCTTTGTAGTACGTAACCATCTCGTATTTGGGGACGAATTCGATACTCTTCCCCCGTGATTTTCTCGTGAGCGTTGCCATGATCGTACCCTCGGGGGATCTCTCGTGGCTGTTGAAGTAATTTTGGGCGAATTCAACGATGTCGTGATAGGTGACCTCGGGCTCGGGTAAGTCCTTCTTGTCCTCCAGTTCTTGAAGCTTTCGTTCGACCCGAAATTTTCGACGCTGCTCGCGCTCGGCAGGTTGTTGCTGGGTGGGTTGTGGGATCTGCTGCGCCTGTGGCGGATGCGACACGACGTCGTGACCGTTGAGCTGCGGCACCGCCGCGAGATGATGATGATTCGCGTGAACGTGATGAACGTTGGAGTTGCGGGACTCGGGTCTCGACGGCGGACTACCGGCGAGTGGTTCCTTGATGATCTTGCTCGTCGGAACCGGCGGTGGTGAACCGCACGTCTCACCGTTCACCAATTGTCCGGCATTGCCGTTTATGAGGATCGGACTGCTCGGTCCGATCTCGTCTCTCGGAAGGACCGACTCGTATATCGGCTCGCCGTTGTCCGCCGAGGAGTCGCCGTTCGTCACTTGGGGAAGCGGCGGAGGCGGGGGCGGAGGAGGCGGTCCGGTCGGCTCAGGGAGGCTCGGCTGTCCCAGCTTCGTCGTCGCTGCTATGCCGTTCCTCGGTGACATGCCGTCCGGCGAATTCAACTTCGAGTCCGTTCGGGCGTTCATCTCCATCTCCAGCTGTATCACACTCTCCAATTCGGCATCGAGATCCTCGACGAGCTCGTCCATTCGCTCGCCGATCTCTTCGATAATCTGATTGCTCTTTGTCGATTGCACGTCGGAGAGGAATGAGAATAGATTGTCCAGGTCTACCGACTGCAGCTCCGAGGCTGCCATCTTCGAGTTTATGGTCTCGGCCATCTGGGACAAGGCGGCTATCTCTTCTTGGGCCTTCCTGTAAATTAGAAGGTAATGTTAGCGGAAAGATAAGCTTTTTTTATAATACGGACGAAGATGTTGACTTCAAGAAAAAAAAGAAATATGTCGGAAAATTATATGTCGATAAACTTCGTTTACAATTTTTTTTTTTATAAATGAATCTTATATGTTACTGAGTGATTTTTTTTTGCCGAGGGGTACTGCGCGTGGTCAATCTGTAAATGTATTAATTAGCGAGCATGCCTGTAGAACAAGCTGGTCGTGAATCATTACGGAGTACGTAAAAGAGAAATTAGTGCCATTGCTGTCGGAGTTTGTCGCTCGTCGTATATTTTGTATATCGTACAAGTGAGTGTTTGTTCTGTGAGTGAATTACGCTTGAACACTACTCAGAATGCTCTGGATGCCGGATTTTTTAGCCACTTACCCAGCTTCCATTCCGACAATACCGTTGTACTGCACGCTACAAGACACAAACGAAATCTCCGTTTAGTCTTTCGACACAGCGGCATTTATTTTGCTCAGCCTCGTTAACAAAATAGCGACTTTTCTTTTTTTTTTAACTCAGTGTATTACCCGTACCTCTGACTATCCTCCAAGGCTTTCTTGTCCTCCATGAGTCTTCGCTCCTCCTCCATTCTCTCGCGTTTACGCATTTCCTCGTCAACGCGACGCATCTCGCGAAGAGCCGCCGCGACTTCGCGGGCGAAGACACCTCGGAGATGGGATTGGATTACGATAGCGGCTCGACGCTTCCTGATGAACATTATGCGCAGCTTCCAACCACGGTAAGCATGCTGAACCTTGAGAGCGGCTTCCCTCACTCGGCGATATTCTAACGTGAAAATAATTTGTAAGTAATAATCTCTCATCGTGAACGATAATTTCGGCGCTATGAAAAATAATAAAATTACCGTAAAATTAATAATGATATTAAGTTTTTTTTTTTACTTTGTTTCTCGTAGGTAGATGTCACATCTGAATTGTCTCTTACCCTTTCTGACTCTCCAAGCCCGCCAAATCTTTTGTATGAGGATGGCATTGCTGGTAACCATTTGATTTCTCGTATCCTCGAGAGGCTCGTGCACGTAGTTTCTCAGAAAGACCTTGCTTTTACCGATCTGCCATTCGGTCTCCGGTATTCCCTGACGAGCGATAAGACATCTGACCGCATCCCTGTCATCGCTCGGCAGTTTGCTCCGACCTTTCTCGAGGCACCTGTATCGAGCGATGAAGTCGTGAAAGGGCATGTGCACCGGAAATCCCTCCTTTCTTATCCTTATTATATCCAACATCCCGAGATACTTCAGCTGATCGAGCACGAGTTTCTCATCGTAGTTGTTGGATTTTTTTTCCATGTTCGGTTTTATGCATCTCGCGTACCACGGTGTGGTGGCTTGAAGAACGTCGACGAGGGCTTGCAACTGGTGTCGAAACGAGTCGCACAGGGTCGGCTTTCCTTTAGATGTCCCACGGGACATCGTCGTGGCGTTGCCGGGGGCTCGAGCCACCGTGCAACCCAGAAGATCCTGATAAGCCGTTATCTCTTGTACAAACTCGTTGGTACTTCTCGACATGAAATCGAAGAAAACATCCTGCTGGACGTCCCGATTTTTGTCGACGAATCCCTGAACGGTGTAGGTCACACAACCGGCGTAGTGCTTCACGCCGAATTCCTTTTCCCACTTGCGACGATCGTCGCCCTTCACGTAACACGGATGATTGTCGAACTCGGCGTGAAGATTGGTTAGATAAGCGAGATCGGAACCCTTCGGCATGTGACACTGCTCGGTCAACAGTTTGAGCACGCAACGCGGTGGCTTCTCGATCAGTTCCAGGCACAGCGTGTTGTCGGTGAATGTGATGTGCGAGTACTGAATCTCCTCCTGACGATACTGCGGATAACGAAACGGAATTACATAAATTAAAAAATAAAACAAATATTAAGAAATAAGGCGACTGCGTGAATATATAAGGCGTGAAATAATTTCTTCCATTTACCAGTTCCTGCTCGAGGGCGAAAACGTAGTGGTTGAAAAACTTGTGGAGCTTTTCGTTCGTGTAGTTGATGCAAAGTTGCTCGAAGCTGTTCACCGCGAAGTTTTCGAATCCGAATATATCGAGTACACCGAGAAATCTCGAGATGTCCTGTCCGGGATTGATGCAGTTGTTGATGTGGTTTATGAGCCAGGCGAAGGTGCGGGAGTAGAGGGCTTTGGCCATCGCGTGTCTGTTCTCCCGAGCTTCCTGGACCTTCAGCGGTATCTCCGTTATGTTACCCCGGACGTTTATCTGCCTGACTAGCACGACTCTCGTGAGGTCCTCGACCTGGAGACCGAGAAGCGGAGCAACGGTGGACACGATATCGACATCCTCGCTCGTCAGCTCGCATCTCTCGCCGTCGACATCCTCGAAATTAAGATTACCAAGCCAGAGAATCGCCGACAGAACTCTGAAGATACCCTCGCACATCTCGGCCGGTACTTGAAGAACGTTGAACGCTAGACGCAGAGCATCCAATTTTCTCGAATCCGATATACCGTCGATCTTCACGCAACCCGACTGATTCAGGTACTTGTACTTGCCGGCCGGTACGAGCTTGTACTGCTCCGCGAATTCCTTGTCCCGCATACCGCCCTCGACCAGCTGATACAACACGTGGTAATTACGCTCTCCCGGACTCTGAAACGTTATTCTACTCTGCTCCAGCAGATAGTCCTGAATTATGCAACCCTTTATCATCCACTTGCTGTCGAAGCACACCTGCATGAATTTTCCGAATCTCGAGCTGTTGTCGTTTCTGACGGTTTTTGCATTGCCTGGGAAAAAAATTGAAAATAAAAAATGTAAAAAATGTGTGTGTGTGTGTGTGTGTGTGTGTGGCGATCGAACTGGGCGAGAAACTTTGTTAATTTACCGAAAGCCTCGAGAATCGTGTTAGCCTCGAGAATCTGCTGTTCAACCCACGTGTCGACGTTGCTCGTTACCGAGCACAGATACTGGAGTATAAATTTCGTAGTCTCGGTTTTGCCTGCGCCGCTCTCTCCGGATATAACGCAAGATTGATTGCTCTCGGTGTCCTGAATCGAGCGATAAGCCGCCTCGGCCAGCGCGAATACGTGCGGCTCGAGGGCCCCCATTTTTTGTCCATGATACCGATTCACGTGATCCTGGAATGAAAAACGAAAATAAATAAACAGACAACACAAAAAAAAAACATTTAAAAGATAAATACGAAACTATTCGTAGTCTATACATCAATTGTTTTATAAATATTAAATAAAATTCAAACATTTTGAAAAAATTAAACAAAAGATAACCAAGGAAAAATAAATCTATCGGCGCCACTAGACAGTCCCATAGAGGACTTCTGCTCGACGGACCAAGAGTGGAAAGCGTTCTCTCCCCTCTGCGAGGAATTGAAGATCCGGGAGAGTGTTCATTGTCGTTCGTTAGTCGAGAGGAATAATCCAGGGGATGCGACGGATGGAGTGGAAACACAAAAGGGTGTGTACAAAAAAAAGGAAGAAAACGCTTGTGAACTGGTAACCCGATTAATTGCTGGGTGGTAGGTGTGTCATTCGATATCTCGCGGCTCCCTCGACCGAATTACATTCGGAGAGGGAGCGAGAAACAGAATATCTTTTCCCTCAGGGGTCGAGGAACAAAAAACCCCACCCTGCGTTACCCAACCCAGGCATTGCACCGCAAGGTGACGTTCGGTGCGAGCCTGGCGCGTAGCGAGTAGTGCAAACTGGATGCAGTCAGACGCCCCCTTGCACCGAGCTGTGCGTGCATCGCTGCGTTCGTTTTACTCGGCAAGCGTATCGATTATAATCGCGTCGGGCACGATGACGGCGAAACCTCATATTTGCCACTCTCTTTGTCATCGATCATAGCTTCATTTTTATTTTATTTTTTTATACATGCATATAAACTGTAATGGCACGACCTTTGCCGAGAGTAACGATACCCCCGGGGAGACATTGGAGTAACGATCTCCTCTCTCCCTCACGCGCAAACACACACACACTCGCACACTGTCGCTCTCTCCGGCTGAAAAGTTTCAGGTCAGATATTCTCGTCACCGAAAAAGATAAAAATAGCGGCGGCTGCTGCATGAACTGTTCTGTATATATTCGGTATTTTATTTATTTTTTTTTTCTAGCTGACTACGTAAATCTACATTTCGTTGCATCGTTGATAACGATTTTCTTGGTATTAGTGGCTCGACTAATCCGTTAGAGTAAGACAAACAATCTCGGATGTTACGGGCTTCTGGCGAGCATCCGGTCGCTGTGTGCGATCCACCCTCGGTTTGTTTCTTTAAGCATCGAACAGACGGAAGGGAGGGAGAGTGAGAGGAAAAAAAAAGAAAAAAAAGGCTCGCGAGGAAAAGGATGGACGTCGGGATTTTCCGGTCTTCCGAAAGCCGGCAAACGGAAACCCGGTGGTGTCGATGCGAATGATGTAAAAAGCAAAAAAAAAAAAAAAAAAAGACGAAAA
>JAPYZC010000615.1:0-28899 GCA_030522665.1 Ichneumoninae sp. A BG-2022a | reverse complement strand
TGTTCATTGAATTGTTCAATGAGTGACTTAAAAAAGATGCAGACTATGATAATAAGTGTATATTCGGTGTAAGGCAGATTGAAGAAAGTTGAATATTGC
Source organism: Ichneumoninae sp. A BG-2022a (assembly GCA_030522665.1). Classification (NCBI taxonomy): domain Eukaryota; kingdom Metazoa; phylum Arthropoda; class Insecta; order Hymenoptera; family Ichneumonidae; species Ichneumoninae sp. A BG-2022a. The sequence goes on along the minus strand of JAPYZC010000615.1, from coordinate 28,800 downwards.
CTTTTGTCGCGCGGTGAAACGACGCACAACTCGCACATTCGCACACGCGCACGAAATTGCGGTGAAATTTTATTCAGAGATTCAGCAATAAAAAAAAACATTTCCGACGTGTTCATTGAATTGTTCAGTGAGTGACTTAAAAAAGATGTAGACTATGACAATAAGTGTATATTCGGTGTAAAACAGATTGCAGAAAGTTGAATATTGCATTTTGTCGCGCGGTGAAACGCCCGGCAATAAGGAACCGAGACGGAAGTGAGTAAGTGCTTCATAAACGAACGACACTGTGGCTATATCACAGCGTTACTCAGGATATTTTATCAACCTTCGAAACTGTGTAACTCTAAGAGATTTTGCGGCAGGAGGACTGCCACGGAGATATACAGTGATAGGGTACCGTGTGGATGGCACTTTGATGCACGGGCATACGTAACGAAGTTAAAGTGGCTCGCTGCGTACAGTCAGCCTGCCCACTGCTGCTGCTGCTGTATATAACATGTATATACTAGTCGCACGCTTCATGCGCTCGAATGTACTTTGTAAAATAATTTTGTTCTCATCTCCTAATCGTCTTTTGAAGTGATTTTTGTCAGTATTTGTCCCTGTGACAAATATTTTTCAATGTCATCCAATATTCCATGGTCGCTATCGATAATTCCCCTTGTAACTAACCAGTTATTAAGTTATACGTACTCTCCCATCCCTATTATTAACCCTCCGTCTCTGAGCGTCTCTGAGCGTCCCTGAGCGTCCCTGAGCGCCGGACAGAAAAACATTTTCAAGGTCTGTTTCCATTTCAAATATTTGCGAGAAATGTTTTCGTTCCCGACACTTTCACGGACGCTGCTTTTCCGCTTTCGAGAATATCGAATTTCCCTGGAGTTCGGAATGGAGCAACCTGCGCAAGCGTATGCCAAACTTGTTTCATATCAAATATACGGTACATATTCCAGGGTGGTTAACGATGTTCTTCGCGTTTCGGGCTGGCAATACTCTACGTGACTTTCGCCCTTTGACCGAAGTATGTTGACTTTTTATTCGCGGCGAAAAGTAAATACAGTGCGGGCGAGAGTTTTGGTTTCTTGATCATGGATAAATATTGCTTTTTCACAACTTCACTGAAATAACCACATTCCTTGCATACAACACGGGCGGAACATCACCTATTATTTAACAGTGATCATTACTAACCCGTGCGCATGCGCAGTTCTGTTTAATTACTACCCAGTGAGCAACAGGGCTCGTTACTCCCTCCGGAAGCCCCATTATTCTTGAGGGAGAAATGGTCATTAGTGAATATGATGCTTCTGCAACTTACGAAATGTGGTGGGTATTTTAATGAAGTCGGAAAAAAGTATAAGAAAAAAAGCTGTACGGGAGGAAGCGGATTTTCACCTCGTGTGATTGCTGCCCTCGCTTCGTTCGGGCACCGAACTTCACTCTCGGCGAAAAGGCACGATCACGATTTCCACCTACGATTTTCAACAATAATAGCGGGAAATATTCATCGGACTGTATCTTCTAAACCACGACAAAATTGTGATTTTTTTTATGCGAAAATTGTTTATTTACCGTCAAATTTTGGCGCCCCGTAAATCGTAATCTCTTCGGTGAAAATGGCGCACTTCCTTCCGTAGTAGCGTAATATACTATTCCGCTGTGTGCGAGATTGTCCCTATATCGAAGTTTAGGACCAATTTTTCAGAAGCTTTCCGGCTGCAGACGCGACTTCGCCCACCAACTTTCTACACCCACGCGGAGTACGGGCTTTACAACCTTCTCGCGAGACCATCTGCATCAGTCGAAGGCTCTGCACCGTTCGGCGAAGGGAAATGCATATTTCATAGAGGACATGCAGATTAAGCGGTGGCCAACTTTCGCAGCGTACGTTTTGCCTCCTCAACCCCGTTTCCCTTTTATCATCGCCCTCGGTCCTCCTCGCGCTATTTAATGCCCTTTACGCTACCGTTTCCTCGACGGGTCGGTATGCAGAATTCATAAATGCTGCAAAATTCGCGACATTAACGGAAATAGACAAATATAAACTTTTTCGAAAATTATAATTATGGAATAAAATTTTTGACAGATGACATTTTTACGAAAATAAATGTGAAAACATTCGCAGCGGGCGCTGGAGTGAAAAGTGTGCTCGAAAAGTGTTACGGTCGAAGTTTTCCAGGTCAAATTGAAAACTAAAATATTGAGAAAGTATTCGATTACTCATGATAAAATGTTATTCCTGATAATTCCTACGATTATGAATCTTCTTAGAAAAATACTGAAGAAAGTCTCATATGTAGACAGAAATAATTATCGGAACATTTTTTTTACACGCTTAACGATTACTCGCAGAAAATCGATGAACGTTCGTTCCTCAAACAGTTCGTTGCAACGTCATCATCATCGCCGATACGATTTGTCAGCTGCCGGACTTTTTCTCGATGACGACTTAACTATCGATTGAAACGAATAATTTATTTCAATTTGTGTTTCTCGTCTGGATCAATTTTTAGGTCGGTTTGTGATCAAACAGCCTTTTATAGCGTACGCGAACCCGAATCCCTGAGCCGTTTCGGGCTCTGCTGAATTTCGCGCCGCGAGACGAGGAATAGAACGAGACGAGAGGTATGAAACGGGGAAGTAGGTGCTGGTGATAAAAAAAGAAGGATTTGCTCACTTGAAGCTCATACAGCTCGCTGCTGCTACCGCTCGCTTCTCGGGGTACCGAAATTTGCTGTGAATCTCATGCATACTGACCGTACATATACCCGCTCGAGTGGATATATGTATAACGTACATCTCGTGACAGCTCGCACGTTTGCCCTTCTCAACGCTCCGACGGTTAAAAGCGAATCCGTGCGAATGCCCGCGCCCAACCTTCGCACCAACTGGCCTTTTCCTATCTAACTGTTCCATACTCTCGAAACACCCACTTACGAGCTACCGTACACACAAAAATACAGCCAGAAGGACCTTTCTTTACCGGACTGTTAAATCCATTTTCTCCATCGCTTTTCGGCGATCCAAATTAAGAAAAAAAAGTTTTAAAAAACACGCACGTGCATCTATTTTTTAATTGCAAAAACCGCAGTAATTACATGGGCGAGGATTCACCGTAACTAAAATTATCTCACTGCACGTACCACGAAGGTACAGTGAACGTTGTATACGATATTTCGGATTTTAACGGTCCAATTTTTTGTAATTAAACCAACAAGAACGAGCAGAGCATCCGGGCGTTGGTTTGGTTTCGTTCCCTTGAGGCGTCCGTACAGGTTATTCCTACTATCGCCGTCTTTCGGCTTTGGCGCTGCCAGCGGCGACACGACCGGCTTAACCAGAGTTTCGCGTTTACTTTTCAAAGCGCAGTTTTCGTTGAAAAAAAAGAAACCCTTTCGCAAGCGAAGCGATGTGTATGGTATGGTCATGTAATTTTTAATATATTTTTAGCATAACCGTTAAATAAATGTGGAAAGTCTGAAGATTTCACGATTCAACAAACTGTTCTTATTCAGCTTCCGAGAATTATTAATCATTTTTTTTTTGTTTTTTTTTTTTAATCCGCAAGTCTATGAAATATTTAGTTTGCGTAGAGTGCGCGGTGGCGAGGAAGGAGTATAAATTTATAATGAACAGAAAGCGAAAAACCTATTAAAGAAGCAACGAGAATCGGAGCCCCGAACCATGTAGCCGAGTTACTCAGAATGGGTTCACACCAAAGTCTCCTTTCCTCAATCTCTTTCTCTCTCCCCCCACTAGTTTTCTCTCCGGCTGTAGCCGAGCATGCCCCGCAGGGCCTTTACGAGGCTCAAACGATCTACGTGACAAGGCGGCGAGCAAACACTCTCGTAACGTTAACAGAACCGGCAGCTCTTGTCTTCGCGTTGGATTTTCCAGAACCGGCGAGGAGTTATGGAGAGTCCCAGATAGCGCACTGCGCAATATGAGAGAGCGAGGTAAATACGCGGAACAAACAACAAGAACAGTTGAAACGATGAAAGATATTATACATTCCGCTAGAGGATTATGACGGTTCTCATGGGTTTTCCTGAAATAGGAATTATCTGCCAGTACTTCTGTCATCCGCATCGCATTGTCACGGACGCTCCTTACGGGGTACGGCGTAGAGGTGGTCGCCAACTATGTGGCCGGTCATATTTTTTTGTCGATTGCCTGTCAGGTGACCGTCAATTGCCCGGTCTGGAAATAACCGCACTGTGACAAGAGCGACATTAACTCTAAAAACAACTCCACGGTCCAAATTTTTTAATTAACAAATACCAATGTCGTTGATTTAAAAAAAATTATTTTGTATTCATTCCATAAGATTGTTTCATTGATGAATTAATTGGTAATAAAAATACGAATGACCGCGAAGTCAAGGAGGGAGAAAAAATTTGTTTGAGATGAACGTAGACTGCTAAACAGTTGACCATTTGATTGACCAGTTGATTTGGGAAAACAAAATTGCGGTCAAATCTTCACTGGATATATGTTTTTTGCGGTTTTGACCACATTTGCGGCCCCGAACAAAAATGACGGTCATGGCACAACAAACATTTCCCGGAATAAAAGAAGGTCAATTGACGGTAATTTTTTGGTCAATCGGCGCTTAAAAAAATGACCATCGCGGCACATCTCTGGTACGGGGCAAGGATGTAGAGTGTCGAATCGAAACGAACTTCTATAATTATACGGATTCGCAAGAGAGCTTTTGTCCCGAGCTCGTGACATTTCGTATGAAAATTGGTCGCACTAACCGTAGTTATATCGTAATGGCCGATTGCATCTTCGCGTGATACCCGACCGCAGTGGAATGGGCAATTTTCAACGAACGAAGCTCGGGGCTTCGCTTCAAGTGAGTTCCCATGAATATTGCATTGTACGCGCGTATTAACGTAATTGTACGTAGTCATATGTATTAGTCCTAAATGCGGCACTTGAATCGGTATAACAACCGTTTGTGTTGTTCCGCGCACAGTCTGCACCGACGGTGCTTGCATACGTTTGGCGAAAGTTCTCGAGACTTTAGGCGAGTTCGCAGAGCAAAGCTTCGTTAGAATCTCTTCAGCGAGAACTTCCGGTAGGACAAATGTTCGGTAAGCCGGTCATCGGCGTCGCGCGAAACGAGGCCGCCGGTATACGCTACCGCCTTCGTTTTAAACTTCATTTTCTTCGACAAGGCAAACGTGTGGAGAACGGGTGAGGAGGAGACGAAGTGAGAGCGAGAGGAGGGAACCAGAGATTGTCGGAGAACAGTTGAGAACACTCCAAAGTTACATAAACACGAGTATACTTCCATCGCGTAAGCTGGTCCCGACAAACACTCTTCGTCGGGTGTTTCTGTCTCGTTCCCCTCAAGGTGTACAATGCTTCCGGTTTAGCGTCGAGGCACCGTCAACTCCCTTCGCCAGCAAAGGGAACAAACAGCCAGCTTCGTCCGGTCATCCCTGTTTCCGCAAGTTCCTCTGGGCGGACGGTAGCGAACGTCGGCGCGTTCATGGTGGCTTCAAAATGGCGTCACGAATTTGTCCGTAAACCATGTTAATTACAGTAGACAACCGGATAAGTTAACGCAAGCATGTATGTCAATAAAATACGACGAGATAAGTTGAGGTCGCCCCTCACTTGCAGCCCTTCCGCCTGCTCGGTCGGAGAATGGAGCACACCTTCCTCTTTGCTACCCGCGGTCAGAATCATCGCCGTCATTAAAAATGTCAGAGAATCGAATCGGCGGCAAGCTTGCTGCGAGAAGCGAACGCTAGACTTCACCCACACTGTAAAAAAAAATTTACTTGAAAATTGATGAACAGTAATGGAACCTTTTTTACATAAATTGTTTCTGAAATGTCGAATACAAGTACGTTGCAATTTTTACAGTAAAATTTTTTTTTTATTAACCTTTTTTGTAAATTTAAGGCAAAAAATTTCTAATTTTAATATCAGGTATTTCTATTTTACAAAAAAGTACAGTAACGTTCAATTAATGTAAGTAATGTAAGCAAATTTCAAGTTACAGTACATCGAATTTACACTATTTTTACCGTAGCATTTTGTGATCAGAAAATGCCCGAGAGCGTGTCCCGCGATGTCATTCCGAAAGAAACATTATTGTCACTGCATGTGTCAAAAGTCAAGTATTTGCGGGACGAAATATCGCATTGGCAATTGATCTACGAGGGCCCGCACATGCAAGATAATCATGACAATATCTATCGACGACGGAGATATTTTTCTTATTTTTAATGGTCTAGAGTAGCGTGAAAAATGTACCCCTGCTATCCCATCGAAGAATGATTGGGACAATATTAGATTGGAGACCAGGATTTTTCTTTACTATTGGAATGTGGCCGAGAGTTCTAGTTAATCAAACTTTTTATAAAAATCACTCTCTGCTATCGAACTATAAAAACATTTCGTATAAAGGTCGCGTGAGGCTATATATATGGATATATATTATATATATATCGAGATATATACATAGATATATATTTAACGTGTGCAACATCACACGACTCGCTCTACCGCGTTATCTGTGCACCAGGGCTATTCATGCGAGCGAATCCGGGATATAAGATCCCTTTGGCAAGACCGTGTTAGGTACACGCCAGAAACTCCGTGTTACCGGGAGCTTTCGAGTTTACGAGAGGCCGGGTGCGTGCTACACAGATACGTAGATTATATGACATTTCTCATACCACCTGAGGGGTGTATATATCGAGAGGAGTTGAACGAAAAGTGAACACAGAGCATTGTGTCACACACGCACGGAAACGCGGAAACTTTTCACGCGCAGTGAAACCGACGAAGATCGGTGCAACTGATAACTACTTGCAAACTCTCCGACTGAAGTGTCGAACATGCGAGAAAGTGAAAAAAAAACTAATACGGTTACCGTTTGAACTATGTGTATCTTGTGTACCGATACACAGCCGGGCGTGCGGGTGGATAGAGCAGAGCCTCGTACACACGGCCTAACGGAACGATCGATGTGAAATTACTTGGGTGGGATAATGTAGCAGGAGTTTTATGAAATGTGAAGTTGCGGTACATTCTGGATGGTGCATTGCACCTTCTCGAGCCAAGCGTGCGGATCCCTGCGTTCAGCAGGACACTCCTATGTGCTTATAGTTATTGTATATGACACTCCTCATCCAACACCGAACCACCCCTACCCGCCGACCGTCCATACACTGGCGAAAGTAGAGGAGGAGAGCGAGCCTTTCGGTTGCACGGTGCATTCCGCCTCGAAAATAGATCCGACGCATTCCCGGTTACTCGTCGTTCTGGCATAATCTGATATTATAAACCGAGCGGAAATAATTATTGTCCCGCGGGATCGGACGCGGATATTATGCCGTAATAATGTAACGAGATTATACGCTGAATTGTGTGTCGTAGTGGTGGGATTTGCTTGTGGTAGCCGGAGGATGGTCGGAGCGGGGGAGGATTGGATAGTGTAGGTGTAACGAGCTCTCTCGCGTAGTTGCCAACGTTGCTGTTTAACACCGTGATGCTCCCGGGGGCTTTTCGTCTACTAGCTGCCCACGCGGCATTTGCTTTACGCAAGCTCTTCCTTATCCACCATGTAACAAAAGCCTCGTATATAAAATCCACGGTGATGTACCTTGAACACCCAATCGAAGAACACTGCTTGTTTATTGTGAGTGTGATTTTATAGCGTAAAGACTAATAACTCAATATGGAAAACGTTGCCAGATACGCCCTTATGATTCTCAGATAATCGCTGATGAACGTGCACTGAGAAAAAAGGATGGTATTTCCTACTATAACAAATAGTTACCAGAGGGGACGTCTATATAAATAGTTTGTGATAGTATATATTTAATTGATTACCTATACTGATAGTTACAACTATAATTTTTGGTCATTGTCGTAACTGTAAAATATAGACGTCCCCCCTGGGAACTATTTACTATGTTCGCTTTTCTCAGTGTGAAAAGAGCGTCACAAAGAGGTTGCTTCCGGTTTGAAAATCGTGATTCTTGACCGGAAATAACGTCATACCAGAAATACGTAACTTCCCGTTCGAAAATCTCAATTTTCGGTCAGAAATTACGTATTTCCGGTATGGCGTTTTGGCCTACGGCAGACAGTGTGGAGACAGCGATGTTCCATTTGTCCAGTTACGGCAGAATGAGGTGAGAAAATGAGATTCTGAATGGCCGATTCCGCGTCCTTTGTTTATAGTATTTTTAAATCAACTGAAATTTGCATGTCTCAAGGATTAATCAGAGTTTTTGGTAGGAGGAAAGAGAAGCGAATGAACTAAATCCATTACAATTAAACAAATCGTAACTGTCGGTGTCGATGTTTTATTGGGTCTTTTAAAGGGCTAAAACGAGTCGAGGAGAAACCATGACGACGCTTGGCTAAAACTCTACCTTCGAGAATTCGTGGCTTCGAGTAAAACCCGACGGTGCTGCATTGCACTGCGTGACAAATGGCAATTCGCGAGTTCGTTGCGTTCACGGAACTCGATCGGTTGACAATATACGATGATAATTAATGAGAGGCATCGTGTATACCTGTGTCGCGGTGTCACGGAGTTCGTTTAATGTCTCGAGACATCCGGTCGAGCGTTAAGACGTGGAGTTAAATGACTTGCGTTCGGTCGGCAATGTGCCACGGAAACGCTGCGGTGCGAATGTGGACTGGTGAGAATTTGACAGAAACCGAAAAATGTCTTCCACTCAAAAATCAAGAAAAGGATTTATTAAAAATGTTAACATGTTTTTTTTTTTCTTATAAGAAGTTTCTTCGATTCGTGAATTTTTTTGGGCACTCTACGACATAACTGGTCCTGGAAAGGCCTAGTTAGAGGTTCATCTGATTCTGATGTAACGTTCTTAAATTTCTGCCAGGGGAGATCCACGTGACGGATGGCACTTTACGGCGAGGAACATACGAACACGCGAAAGACCTGCTGCGGCACGAGGATCTACGGATGTACGAATTATTTAACCGATATTCCTGGTCCGTGCACGGAGTCTCGAGGTACGGCGGAATGATTTACGAAAGGAAAACATTCTCTCGCTGTAACGAAGAGGCGGAGAGCAAAAAGACCAAATTTGCGCGCAACAAATTTCTACCTTTCGCTACTATCGATTAGACGAATTCCGCGAAATTACAGGTGGAGGGACACTATCGGCATGACAACGATGAACAATAAATCGCGAAAAAAATATCCCTTCTGGGATTGAAATTAGACATTTTTTCAATTCTCATTTCATTAATACACGATAATTTCGTCTTATGGCTTTTGCATTATATATTACCGTACGAAGTAATTTAACCGAAGGATCGTATACATGGTCCACTCAGAACTTTTAGCTGCCCTTGCTTTTCGACTCTACCGATTTGAGTGAAATTGGGTTTTTGACTATTTTTTTCGATGTCCCAAACAAAGTTCGACTCCATCGTCACATTGATGAAGAAACTTTTCGTTTCGCAGTGTGATCCATTCACAAAAAACTAAAAAAATCTCGGGCGGTAGAAGGCTTACGATAATGAGCTTACGCTTTAGAACACTCATTGCCGTGAGAATTCTCACTGAGATATTAGGTTTTGAATGGATCTGATGCAGATGTTTTATCTTAGCTCAAACGTCTGAAATAAAAACTTTGACTTGCCCTTTCCGTTTATGTATTGAATAAATAGGTATATATAACTCTATTCTGATACTGAAGACAGCCGCGTAAATTTTAACCGACCGGATAAGTTCGACCAATAAGTAAGATAAATAAGTTGTGTGAATAAGTTCGACGCATAAATTGGATATATACGTTGGACAAATAAGTACGTTAAACACAGGTAAGTTGGATCGGCCTTTTCTGGGAATCCGTCTACCTGCATGGCTAGGAGACGAAGTACCCCTTCTATTTCGTTACCTACTGACCAAATGATGCCTTCTCCAAAAGTTTTTCTACAGCAAGAGACAGTGGGAAGGTACTGAGGTTTGGGTAGTGGAGAATCCAACTTCGCCGGCTTGGTTCCCGACCATGCAACTTACGCGTTCGTCTACTATGGCTCGAAAAAAAGCTTGAACCACAGCACCTCGATTCCTTGTCACATTGCTGAGAAATCAAAGCAATATATTCATTTAACTGGTCCAACCACCTGGGAGCTGTTCTACGCCCGTCAACGAAGTGGTAAAAGGTTCCCGGTAAAAGGTTCCGGTTAAAAAAGGACGGTAAAAGGTTCCCGGCTAATTAGCGGAACATCAACGTTTGAAGCTCGCGAACTGGCCACGGTAGTTGCTCCATTTGCTTTCATTCGGCTCACCTCGCTCACTTTGGTACCGCAACACACTCCATGTCTCGTATGCCGAACAATACTCGCAAGTCGAACTTTAACCGCACTATCCTATCAAAGTCTCCCTTGCAACCCCGACAGGGGCGAAACCCGTGTACGAGACTATATATTCGACAACCGGGATCGTCCCTGTGCCGACGACAAAGTTTCTCGGTCGTGAAACTGAGAAGCTAGCTGTTAGGAACGTATATCACCAAAAAGGTACCGCAACAGCAATGCACAAAGAAATGAACGCGACACGAAACTTGTCACAAAACTTTTTCCCGTTACTTTGGAAACATCGTGTCCAAGTCAATAGAATCATTCGCGGAATTAGTCGCTAAAGCCGATAAACAAGCATTGTTGCATTGACAACGTTTTATACAACAATACATGAAAAATACTTATGACTGCACCTTTCGCACGCGTCCAATTCACACCGCTGAAAAGATATTGTAATATTTTGGATTCTTAATTTCACTGCCTAAATCTTTCGATCACTTACAGATGAATTATCTTGCGTCTGTCAGCTGTGAGAAAGTTTTCATCCTCCAAGGCTCAACAATGCCCATTTGTTGCGCAACAGCTTGCCTAAGTGAGAAATATCGAACGTTTGACTTTATCGGATTCAGATCCATTTCTATTGAACAATATATTTATGAAGAACACCCCACACCCATTATTTAATGCTGTATACGTAGAGAGCCGCTCCACCTCCGGGTAGGTTCTGGCGTTCGGACGCTAGATGGCCGACCGGTGGATCGCTTCTCGCAAGCGAAAGGACCGACCCTACGGCCGTAAGAACTATTCACATCCTATCCTCGACGTTCCTTGTTCCGCTCCGATTTCGAACCACGGCAACCACGACAATGATTTCACCACGAGCTTAATGCTCAATCTATTATTAATTCACTAGTCTATCATAAGAGGCAAAGCATCCTCGCCTCCTCGCACCTGCGTCCTCCGAACGACGTCATCTCCGAAAAGGAGCCTAAACATGTGCAGCGGTCACTTCACTACGAGAGTAGCAATCATCGACATCAAGCGTGCACAGCATACGAAATGTATCCTTTCCACACGGAAAAACAAGATCTCAATAACCCGGAATTCGATCATTTCAAAAGATCAACTATATCGAAACGTTCAACAGAGCGCTTTGTACGATGCCACGATGAAAGGCGAATGCGTGCAGCACGTGCGGCGATCGAAGGCGTTTGGGATGCGAACGTTTGTATCGAGGCTGTAAAAATCGATGGCATAACTCACTCAGCTTCGATACGGCGGGCGAGGGAGCGTTCTTGGTTCTCACGTAATCTCGCGTGGATATATAGGAATCCAAAGGGCTGGCGTTGTATATTGGGGGTGTGGAGGCGGACACGGGATGTATAGGGGGAGCATTTCACGCGTCAGCAGCATTAACGGTAGGCACGCAGGGAGAAGGGAACGATAGAAGAGGTCGATCGGTACGTTGGCAATGGTGTGCGGCTGTTAAGGAGCAAGCGGCAGTACCGATTCCCGAGAGCTCTAGCTCGCTGACATACTATACTTACCTAACCTACTGTGTACACTCGGTACAGGACCATCGTGGGTAGTTGTGTCTGGGAGCAGCGGCACTGGCAGCGGCGGCAGGGTAAGCATCGTTCGGGGCGCGCTGGGCCACGATGCTGGCGCTTTCCCACTCGGGGTAGTCAGGCACCGGTCGGACAGCCGAACGAGCGCCAGTCTATCGTGGGCGCGCGTTGCGGAACCACGTGTAACTCATGGCCCCGCCGCGGTTCTCTACGGTCACGAACCAAACCCCCCCTCCCCCCTCCCGTCTCGCACACCCGTATCGTCGACTAAATTTGTGAATGACAAAAAAATGTGATTAAAAAATAAAACTTCTAATTACATCGAACATTCAGGATAAAAAATATTACTTGAGGAAAAAAAATATACATGGACTAATTTATTAAACGTGAAAGGCTAGACAGAATGGGTGATAAAACTGGTCTTGGGAAGGTCGGAGTTTCAAGGAGAAAAAGATAAGAGAAAAAAAAAACAATGCATCAACTTGTGAGGTGACGTGACGTTGAATATGTTCGGATAGATATATCGTACTATTGGGTATACAGTGCATACGGACTCTGAGGGGAAAAAAAGGGTCGGCACACGTGAGGTCGATACAGTCGTTCGACGCTACGCTACATTGAGGTACTTGCAACATATCGTATTCTCGGGGTAGTTCGTAAACTGTTTTTTCTTTTCTTTCGTAAATTGCATATTTTTTGTCATCTATGTAGGCTCAAGGTTAAAAAAATGCCACCGTTCCAGGTGCATATTTTTCGAGGCTTTGGCGATGACTATAAATACCGAAGGAACTTTCTAATTGTACGACCCTATATTAGTATTATATATTTTTTTTTCAGCCGTATTAAAATAATCGTTTATATGAACGAGCTTTTTCTCGTGTAAATCCTGGTGGGTCATGTTTCGTGAATATTACAGGGTCTCCTGTATTCGCAATTGCTCAGGTGAACCCTGTGCGGAGATATTTCAGCTTTAAAGCCGGTCCCAGTGTACGTGATCCGAATATGGCCAGTCGGGGCTCTTTTTTCCCCACACACGACCGTATCGCTTTATTCCATTACATTTTTTTAGTCGTATTTTTTTTTACTTTCCTTCCCGCTCTCGTATATTATCTATCTCGCGTATTTCTCTCCATTTATTTATTATACCTTTTTCTCTATTTCACTCGTACCTTCGTGTAGGAGTCACACTTTATCTCGCAGTCGTATCGCCTAGCTGCGTAACGCTCTCACCTACTTCGCCTTTTTTTTATCATTCCTTCCGCCTTTTGTGAAAGTATGTATGCGCACGCGAAATCGCGATTTCGTGCAATAACCTACGGAGGGCAATTTGCGATGCCTTTTATTTTTATCCGAGTCAGCGGTCCCGAATTATTAGCGAATTTCGCTCAATTTACATAATAGACTGCGGACACTGGACGTATGGGGCATCTGAAACATTGTTGAATAAAATAAATTAAATATTTTTTAATCTCGTGGATTAGAAATTCTATGACAAGTTCAACATACCGACGATCGAATTGGCACGGTAGACAATTTTTAAGCTCGTAAATCTTCTTTTTAATTAATTCACCTTTTAATTAATCGGAACTCGCCGGCCTGACTCGAAGCAGTTCCGAATTGTGAGTGAGTTTCGCCCTATTCCATGAATGGAACAGGACGTATAGGGCCACGCACCTGAAATATATTAGAAAAAATATATAACAATTTTTTTATCTCGAGGATTCGAAATCCTATTATAATTTAAACGTGCCGAAGATCGAATTTGCACGATAGACAATTTTTGAGCTCGTACTTTTTCTTTTTAATTCATCAATCGGAGCGCGCCGGCCTCGACATCCCGATTAGTTCGACTATGCCGACAACATAATTCATTAACACTGAATTATTGATTAAGCGACTATCCGATATTTGGAGGATCGCCAGCCTTGGCAACAATCCTTGCTCGTCGATATCGTGATATCCGCATTTAATCGATAGCAAGCTAAGTAAATTTCATTGCAAATCCGCATTCTCGAAAAGCCGATTAGAATTTCGTATATCCCCGTGTTAGCATCTTGTTAAATACCGTTGGTGATCGAACAATCGTCTCCCTTGTGCGAAATTACTCACACATGTGACATTGCGACCAACGAATTCGGATGTACCGTGTCATATTGCATTACCATTATGTTAAATTAATTAGATTAATATCATTCACGCGCCGTCTCGAAGATCTAATTATAATAATTAGCAATAATAATAATAATAATAATAATAATAATAATAATAATAATAATAATAATAATAATAATAATAATAACAACAATAATAATAATAATAATCATCATCATCATTTTCACCGACCGCTTGGGAATTTTTTTCTTCCGATGTGTGGAAATGGCGATCCTGCTGAGATGCACTTTTTGAAATAAAATCTGTCAAAGTTGGCGGATGGATTCCCTCCTTTCATTCGGAAAGTGAATAGAGGAGTGTCTGAAAGCTCGGTGAGGAGATTGTCATAGTAGAGTGGGGAGGAAAGAAGAGAGAACAAGTGGCAGGAATAGAAGGACGGTACAAAGAGTCGAAAGTGACGGGAGTGGAGAAAGAACGTACAGGAACGTGAGTCACTCTACTTCGGATACTTCCACCTCACCTTCCTCACGCCTGACATTCTTCATTGTCTATCTCGCAGCACGGTATCTAACGGTGACGCGATATTCGATATAATGTATTTTATTAACGATCCATTGTCAACGAATTTTCGATGAAAGTTATTACTCCCGTTTAATTTATTGAAACTGTTGAGTTCAATCGGAATATTCGTTCGGGAGAATAAAAAAAGAAATAAAACTTTCACCTCGCTTCCTGATGGTATTGACTTTTATTTGCGAGGATTCTGTGAGAAGGCATTTTCTGTTCTGAGGAAAAGAAGATAACGGGGAAGCGATTCATCGCAATGGTGCGACCCGATAAATCGATCTTGAAACCCCGTCGAATGTCCTATCACGAGTAGAAATTTTCGAGCGTTACATGGGGCCTGACAAGGCCTTCTCAGGCCCCGATGTAACGCCGGAAAATTTTCACACTGGATCTTGTGTAATTCGCCCCGTTCAGCAGAATAGGCACCTGGGTTTTTTCCGGGATTCCTTTCAGGAAGCGAAGACTCTTCTTTTTGAGATAATATTTAAAAATGGCCAATTTTCACAACATTGGTTAAAACAATGTCCTACAATTTTTTTATAGAACTATGTGAAACATATTTTTTCCCTCTGATCATGAACCTGCAACTCATTTCAGTCCTGCCTGAATATTCGACGACGAAAGTCGCATTTGAAACGAAGTATTAATTTTTTCATGACATTCGAAAAATTCAGAATCGCATAAAATGCTAAACGTTTCGACCGAATGCATCAGCGATGATCGGACGATGATGATCCACATGTGTACGGCTTCCCAGTTCGACCTCCATCCTGCATCCTGCCCGCGGGATTTTTTTTATACACGATTCAAATTCGCATAAAATCTTAATAACCGAAAGCATTTCGCCAGAAAATGTTAGTAGGGATTTTAGTAGGAACGGACAGAATGGATTAACCCGTCTAACTGTGTGGAAATTAATTAACTCGATAGTCCAAACTGTCAAGTTTGGACAGACACTTACCCGATATTTTTCCAAATATGTGTTTCGACGTTTTGGTATATCTCAAACACACATCCATACAAATGAAAAGTTAAAAAAAAGTGTTTTCATAAAAATAAAGCTTCCTCTATAAGTAATAAAAAAGCAACATAGGACAAACTTGTCAATAACGCCGCGATGGTTACGAGGCCGGAGGAAAATAATAATCTCTTCGCGATTCGTCTACTTTGAACGCGATGATTTCGCCCTAACCGGGAAATAGGTAATATTGCAGTTGTGTCGGTTTAAGCCGACCCGTCTGGTCGGCTTCGCCTTAATCGCAGTGAGCCTCAACGTGGGTCGACTGCGAAGGGGTTTAGCCGAGGGTAAACAACACTGATTGGCAGGCGCACACGTCCCACGCGCGATCTGATTAACCCCTGGGGTTCCGTCAAAGGTGGACGGATGGGAGGTTTATTGGAAAGCCGCGTCAGTACAGTTGGGTATTAGAGAAAGTGTGCGAGTACTTACGTTCGGCATTTCTTCGGGGCTTTGATGGTGAAAATGAGGGAGAGGAGGAGCAAAGGTTTGACTGGAATTCAGTGAAAAACTTTGCGTCCGACGGCACGGCGACGTGTTTGTCTCGTGCTGTGCGCAGTAAAGGGTTGTTGTATATAACGAGGCCTCAAATACCTCGCGATACTTCCGTCGAAGAATCAAAGACGGCAAAAGCTGTTTGATGTCGGCGACTTTTTTCTCCTCGCCCCGCACCGCGTCTTCCGAAAAATACCACACAGTAGTCGCATCGACGACGCTTCCCAGTTCCATCCCTCTGACGACGTTGCCTCACAATAAGATTTCCCTTCGGTACCTCGACGGTTATTCCAAGAATTCGACGTATCTCGAAGAAATACAACGCAGCATCGACTTGCAAACATATTTTACCGGACAGTCCCGGATTGACGAAGTTACCAAACTCGAGGGAAATACCGTCCAACTGGCACACTTTTCCGTGCGCGTGTTTTTTAAATGTCACTCGCAGACTTCGTTAACAATTCTCTGGCTTGTGTGCGAAAGTAGCTGGTATGATGAGCGGGTATGATGACAAGGCGTGATGGAAGCAAAGGTGAAGTACTAAAGTCGAGGCTACCTCTTTATAAATATATCGATCCGGTCGTACGATACTTCGTTTGCAGCTTTAGATATAACATGAAGACCAGTATGAATAACGTACAATATACGCGGGTAAAGAAAAAACAACAAATACGACTAACTCATATTCACGACTCTTACCTTGTGTTTTTTTTCCACGGGGGAAGTCGTCGGAGTTGGACGCTGACGCGGAGAAAGGTGGTTCTGTTTCGGTGACAAAGTGTACATCGTTAATAATTGATTCCTCCCTCGCCAACCAACCAACTGGAAGCTTTAGGTTGGATTAGGGTTGTTTTTCTAATAATTAACTCCAACCCGACGAGCCGATTGGTGCACCAAAGCGACTCTGATTTCAACCTTGTGGAGCTTGGTTTTTGATCGATATTTAAAAACCAACCATAATACCAACCGTTACATGTTTGGATAGAACGTTGGTTTATAGTTGGACTTTCCCAAAACAACCCGATTTCCGACTTTATGCCGAGAGCACCGCATCTCTTAGCTCAGGGTTGGAAATAGTCAAATTTAGACAAATTTTCGAGGCTGTATGCGATGACTGGGAAAGAGTCTAGAAAAGTGTGTGGGGTTGATTGCATGAAAATCTTCGAGGTCGTACCCGATAGCTGGCAAAGAGTCTGGAAAAGTGTGTGGAGTTGATTGCATGAAAATCTTCGAGGTCGTACCCGATAGCTGGCAAAGAGTCTGGAAAAATGTATGGGATGAATGTGGGAACTGAACAAAGCCCATAGGCAGATTAGACTTCACCCATACCCGTTCCCATACGAATCCTCATATTAACCATACTCAATTTAATACCCTTTCCCATACGGCTTTTTCTATGCGGGCGATCAGGGTAGACATTTTCTAGCGCTACATCGGGCCCTAATAAGGTCCGGAAGTGGCCTTACGAGGACCTTGTCCGGCCCCGATGTAACGCTCGAAAAGCCGTATGTAGTTCTAGGCCAGCACAAAAAAATATATAACTCGGTTGGAAAGACTCAGGTACATCCCTCACGTTCTCGTCGAAAATATAATCCATTCTCCCGCTTGGCTCGTGTTCCATCGGGCGTCCTACAAGGGGGATATGCCAGTGGTATAGAGAACTGAGCGAGCTTCCGGCCGTCGCGTTGATCGTCGCGTGCGCTACTCGCTCGCTTGCTCGCTTCGCTTGCCACCGCGAAGGTTCCGAAACTCCCTTCACGGCCGAGCTAAAGCTCCGCGGAACGAACAAACGGTATTTTATCGTCGTTGTTTCATCGTCAACTGGACAAAGAAAGCACCGTATCGAGCGTTAAATTCGAACGCGGCTTTTTGTACTAGAGAGCATCACGAGGCAATGTCTGTGTACTTTTCCGCCGAAAACATCGAAGCTTTATTTTTTTTTCCATTTTACAAGCTTTATCACATCATGGTTTAATAACCATTATGTGATGAAGTTTGAAAAATGGACTGATGGAAAAAGGTTTTTTTTAAATGAACATGACGAGTCGAAGCTTTCTGTACAAGGGAAAAATTAAGCCCGCAAGGCTTATACAACCCTTTTCATTCATTTTTTTAATACTTCAAATGGGAAACTAGCAATTTGGCTCCGGCCCCTCGGGATGAATTTTAATGGGCTACGAATGCCCGACGCTGTTGCTCGTTAGACGCAAAATGTCAATGATACAAAAATAATGAGTATGAAATCGCATGGTCCATTCGTCATACCGGAAGGCAAGTTTCGGGAAGCTACCAATTTAATGCTCTGGTACACACTGCCACTTCAATATTTCCTGATTTAACGATTTTTTCAACATCCCGTCTCTCTTCATTTCTAGTGGGAAACTCATCTTCCGTCGAATCCAACCAATAAACTCATCCCAATATCCATTACACAGATCTCCGTAGTACTGAGTCTTCCACTATATTATTCACTTACTTCTGTGAGATGTCTAAAATTCTCAAAAATATTGCAAATCTTTTTTTTACATATACATGTAAATATTTCATCCTCTCTTTGCTATCTTGACGTACACGAATTCACCCAGGCGTCTTTTGAGCGAGTTCCATTCTGAATTTCGGCAAATAGGTGAGCTCGGATACTCTAATAATACACACGCTCTCAAACACACACGACAATATTTCCTGATTTAACGATTTTTTTCAATATCATGTCGCTCTTTATATAAACAAACGGAGTCATGATATTCTAATGGAAAACTCATTTTTCGTCTCATACATACGATAAATCTATCCCAATATCCATTAAGTAAATCTCGGAAGCACTAAGTCTTCCTCTATGTTATTCACTTCCGTGAAATGTCTAGAATGCTCATATAGCAATTTTTTTTTACATATGCATGTAAATGTAAATATTTCACCCTCTCTTTGCTAGCTTCAAGTAAAAGGATTGAAGTGAAAGTAAAAGGCGCCTTTTGAGCGAGTTCCACTCCGACTTTCGGCAAGCCGGTAAGCTCGGATACTCTAATGATACATGCGCTTTCAACGCAAAAGGATCTCTTGTACGGGCCAAGAAGCTCAGTTCTAGCCTAAGGGGTATCTCCATAGACATTGATTTATTTATATATTTTTCGATACACCTGCTGGGAAGAAATACATTTCTCCCGCTGTCTACGACTTGTATTTTGCAAATATCCCTACAGTATTTCTCTGCCTTCTTCTCGAACTATTTGATACAGGGTAAAAGTGGGGAGTATGGCTGACCCTAATTTGCACGTAAATGAATGATACACGAACCGGGCTATATTCTCCACTTTCAACGTATCCGTATTTCAGCCGCGGCCGAGGCCAAACCCAGCTCGCTTATTCATCCATCCTTCGATATGTTTCTATTTTATTTTTATTTTTTCAAATTTCCCCGGGGATAAAGGGCTTAATGAAAAAAAGAGAAGAGTCGAATACGGAGAAAAGGATCCAATCCGCATGGTATAAAAATAGTAAGCTAACGTACAGTGGAAAAGGAAGGTCGGGCAGGTCCGAACCACCGCGGTAAATCAATCGCGAGTTGGTTCAGCGAGTACCGTGCGCTAGAAACATGGGAGTTCATGCTACGGTAAGTCACGAATCAGAGTGCCATGTTACAGCGGTGGTCCAACTTGCCCCGCGTTTCGACTAGTCCGGGTCTCCCCACCATTTTTCCATCCCCTACCCGGTCGTTCCTTCTATTCTTGTACGATTCACTTTATATCAAAAGGTTGTGAATACTCACGAAAATTTCATATGTTTCCATTTTATGCTTTATTTTTTCAAATTTCGCGGGGGATAAAGAGCTCAATGAAAGAAGCGAACAGTCAAATTCAGAGAAAAAGTCCAACCCGCATGGCTTAAAAAAATAGTAACCTAACGCACAGTGAAAAAGCGGTCGCTCCTCATCAAAGTGGAGACCGGGCAGGTCCGAACCACCGCGCTAAATCAATCGCGAGTTGGTTCAGTGAGTACCGTGCGTGATAAACATTGGAGTTCATGCTATGGTAAGTTACGACTCAGAGCGCCACACTGAAAAAAAAATTTGCTTGCAGGCTGCCAAAGAAAAAAATTGTTATTTCGATTCTACTTTCAATTCTTGCAATTCCATACGATATTGAAACAACGACGGCAAGATTGTCAAGGTGACGTGTTAGCGTTTCAAGCCCGTATGGAATTGTTAGAATTAAAAGTAGAATTAAAATAGAAAAGTCAATGATATTTTTTTTCAGTGCACGTTACAGCGGAGGTCCAACTTGCCCCGCGTTTCGACTAGTCCGGATATCCCCCGCCATTTTTCCAATCACCTACCCGGTCGCTCCTTCTATTCTTTTACGGTTCACTGTTTATCGAAAGGTTGTGAAAAGACACGAAAATTTTATATGTTTCCATTTTATGTTTTATTTCTTCAAATTTCTCCGAAGATAAAGAGCTCAATGAAAAAAGCGAATAGTCCACCTTGCCCCGCGTTTCGAGCCCGGTCTCCGCCGTAATTTTTCCAATCACCTACTCACTCGTTCCTTCTATTCTTCTACGGTTCACTGTTTATCGAGAGGTTGCGAGAAAACACGAAAAATTGATCGTGCCGCGCATGCGCAACGCCACGTTCCCATTTCCCTCTTGTTTCGCTCCACCTTCTCACCTTCCATGCCTCAGACCGCAGCGATGCATCTCGCGTTTATGGTATCCTCCGCGGTTTCATAGTAAACATATATACACATATCCACACATGCATACACCGACGGTACCGCACCGTTACACCACATACACCTTACACGGCGCACATCGTAAAGCCTCGCCTCAAGGGAGTCGGCGCGGTGAGGTTTTGAGATACGGCACGTAGTTATTCCGCGGGACGGTCTATTTTCGTGTCAAATATTCAAGGCAATCTAAAGTATCAACATGACCGGCTTAATCTGAAACTAATCTAGCAACTTCGAGAATACCGGGTTGGCCACTGGGATGAGCTTAGGTAACTTGAGTTCGCACTGGCGTGGACGACCTCGCCGGAATGGTCGCGGAGCTTGTCGCATCCCGGAACGCTCGTTTCCATCCGCCACCGGAGCCAGATGCAATGACCGGTAAAGCTCTCATCCCGACCTGCGAAGGTCGCGAGAACGTCCATATAATGATAATAATCCCGGTAAACTGGTAGAGATAGCTCCACTTTCCATTAAATCAGTTAATACGCTCTTCCGCTGGGCGACGGTTTGGGTCGGACGTTGAAAGTAATTTTTGGTTCGCCTGGGCGGTTGGATCGGGCAAGTGGGTAAGGTGGGTTTTCGAGACCGAGGCTTTTCACCGGGATGGCGAGAGTGTTGGAGAAAAATTGGATTCGGAGTGAGAAAGAAAGGGGGTGAAGAACGAGGGAGGGCGAATTAGTTTCACGCTCGATGTGTATGGGACGAGGAAGGGGTGCAAGCTTTTCCACGCTAACTCGACATTGCCCGGACCGTACAGTCCGGGAGGACATAGTGCTCGATTAACTCTGCCTCCTCCATCCGGCTGCCTCCGGTCCATCCAAATTGTGCCTTGTTGGATAATGGGAGGTGGGGGGGGGGGCGGCGGGGGGAATCGCCGGTCCCAACGCTTGAGGGCTGCTTGGCGTTCCTCGTCGTTTAGCAGCTGATCGAGGACTCGAAACGTTACGATTCGCCAAACAGCCATCAGCAGTACGTCAAGCGGGCGGTCGGAAATTCTCGAGACTAAAACATTCGCATCGCGGACGTTAACTCACGGATCTGGAAATTCCGGTCCGTTGTAGTTTGTGCAATTCGACATCTCGCTGGCACCGATATCGGATTCATTTTAACGATTCGCCGAGCAACCCTCGCTATCCGATCGTAATTTGTATGAAATCCGGTAAAACTCGTTCGACGAAGCTTTAAGTCGGGTGATATGGCTACGATTTTTTAAATAATGAAAATTGGAGGTTTGATCTTTAAAAAAAAACCTTTACATTTTGGTCGTAACCAACTGTAAAACTGAAGTGACTGAAGTAATTCACATGGAACTTTTGATATTTGCGATAAGAGATTTAATTGCAGCTCTGTAAATACATTTTTGCGATCACCCGCTTTTTCATATCACACTGATTTTCACTACAGTGTACTTTGAAAACTTAGATTTTCGTGGATTTACTATTACATCCCGCGACAATATATTTTCCACGTTGAAAATGTCGTTCATAGGTTTTTTAAATTATTTATTAATTTTTTTTTGAAAAACATCGCCGCATCGTTATTTCACCTTATGGACAGAGGCTCTTTCGCCAATTTTTCATGAATAATTTATTCGTGCTGGGGTTACGGAAGAAGGAAATGGAAATAAATAAAATTTATTATTCTACGAACGACGGGGTCGCTGAGCCCAGGCGCCTGGGATTACCCCGCCCCACCCCATTTTTTGCACAATTAATTAATATTCATATGATGAAAAAGTGTAAGTTTATTAAATTTGATTTTTATTTCTTTCGCAACTACGGCCAAGTATATAATTGTTATTCGAGCCGCAGCTGCCAGCATTTCAATACAATAGTAGTACTCGAGTTCATATATTGATACTGCAAACAAATAGAAACCAGAGTAATTTTTCATTTCTGGTGGATAATAAATAAAGAAAAATATTTGCCATTTTACGGTCGATTTATTTTACGAATCCGCAAAATTTTATTTCTCCCAGTAACACGAATCTCCGACAGCGTATAAGTTTCGTCGATAAAAAAATGCTCTCAACGAAGACCACTATCCGGATAAAAACGGATGCAACAACCGGAACGCATTACGACCTTTATTTTTTTTAAATCGGCTCCGAATATCCGTCTTTACAACAAACACAGCGAGCTGCCAACCTACGCCAAAAATCTTCGAGCTTTCAAATTACCGTAAATTCGCGCAATCTGTGACGGATCGGCGGCGATGCACAGAAAAAAGTATACACGAAGACCTGGGACTAGTAAAAAAAATGTTAAGTGATTATTCGGAGATTTAATAAAGCTTGAGGGAAAGTTCCGCTAAACGAAAACCGATTTCATTATCGTCGACGTCGGCGTCGTAGTTTCTGCTGGCTGGATCCTCGTTCCCGAGCTCTTCCCGTTCTCACCCCAGGTGCATTTGCGCGGTATTGTCTGAGCCACACGACCCAGCTCGCACACTCTCCTTTTTTTCCTTCTTCTGTTACCACACATTTCTCTTCTTGTCCCGTCTTATCGCTTGAGAACGAGAACGAGAACGAGCACGGGAACGAGAGATTTCCTCGTGCTCTCGGTGGGCGCGAAAGCCGGGGTTGGGCTAACTGGGTGGTGAAAAGGATCGTCCGTCGTCGCGGGGGACGCAGTCCGGTCCCATCAGTTCCGCTTAAGTACCGGCAAAGTGAGTCGACCGATAATTAAGAAACTTCCGGTCTCTAGGAGGCTTAAGGTACTTTCGTGGGAGGGATAGGAGCGGGGCGGAGCCACCAGGACGCACTGGATGGATCTACTGGCTTCCCCGGTTTATTGTGCCTCGTAAGAGTTCGGTATAGTCCCGCGGTGCATAGTATATACAAGGGGACGCGCATAGCTCGGTGCACCCTGAGAAACGTAGGCGGATAGAGGACTCGAAAATGGCTAAAGAGACGAGACCTCTCTAACTTCAACCGGTTAAACCGTATTTCCAACCTCGAACCACCCAGCGGCCGGTGCAAATAATCAGCCGAGCGAATTAAGCCGGTTCCAACCGCCGGTTATAGAGTCAACCCCCAGAGCGGAGGAAACGACTAACCCTTTACATATTCATGCACGAGCGCAAAATAATTCCGGATTATACGGTAGCCCACGAGCCCTGCTGTATAGTACACTGAGTAACGGGGACAGGAGCGCGCACGAGATTTAACATCCTCGAAACTATCGGTAGAATATGCCCACTCCGAAGTAAACGATTCTAAAGGCTTTCGACAATTGCAAAGGATTCATTTTCGTGATAAACTTCGTTGCTCCCTATCGGTTGAAAAAATAAAACATTGAAATGCGGTACGTTTTAAGTTTTCATCAAACGGACGAAAGTTAATTTTACGGGATTTTGAATTTTTTGAAAAATGTTGTGGTATCCCTAACGGACCTAAATTTTCAGATATTTTGTACTAAAACTGGACACAAATATAATATTCTGATCTAAGACCTTTGGTACTGAATTTGGTAAAAATCTATCCAACCGGTCAGATTTTATGGAATATAGGGTTTCTTGAAAAATTACTAAAGTCGGTCTGTTCGACTAAACATGGAGATATCGAGGATAAATTTGATACGGAAATGGACTAGCAATGCACAATGTTTTATAGGAAGTTTGGCTAAATTTGATCGAACCGTTCAAATTTTATGGGATTTTGGAATAAAAAAAAAAATTTCTTACGCCGGACCCGAGTTTCTAAATTAAGTATCACGCTAATAATAAAATAGGTTACAGTTTTGTAATCAGCGGTGAATAATAGAAAAAAATAGCGGCCAAATGCTGCCGTAGCAGGAAACGCGGCACATCGCTGTCTCCACACGGGCTGCCGAACAGCAAAGCGCCGTACGGGTTATTCTCCGGCCGGCGTAGGCAGCCAGAGCGAAGCCGACTCTCTTCACAGCACTAATAAGCGCTGGAGAATGCTATTACGCCACTGCAAGGCAGACAAAAATAAAAAAAATTCCTCTGTGACGTCACTTCCGGCTGAAAATTGAGATTTTCAAACTGGAAGCGGCGTCGCAACAAAAATAATTGCATAAGACTTAAAAAAAACACCTTTTAATTCGGTTACACTGTGAAAATGACGGACCTGGGAAGCTATGTGTGCGTATGTTTATGAGACACATAGACTGCAAATTCTCTCGTCACAAACTTCGTCATAAACTCATAAGTTAGAAGTCACGTAAATAGCGACAGCGTAATTGAAGTCGGAAAAACGACGAAACTATTTTAGACACTCCATTCCGTTATAGCGCAACTTTGCATAATTCCCGACTAGACGAATAACGCTCTCGAGTTGTACACACGGTATCGTCTGCAGAGATACGACAGGCGAAGGAGAACGGAGAGATAATTAACTCGAAAGTTTCTCGCACTTTAAGCTCTCCGGAGTCTTAATCCTTGTCGTACAAAGGGATCGTATAAAAGCCCGGTTTAATCTTATTAAAAGCAATCAAATATATTGCCGCTTTCAACAGCCCTTCACAAGTGCTGAGAATAATTATTCTTCTTTCACGATTTCCGAGAGCCGTCTCGATTCTCCTTCCTCTTGAAAAAGCTTTTTTTACTATTAAAAAAAATGTGCAGAAGCGATAGGAAATGACTCGAACAAGAGAGCGAACATTTCGTTTCATCACATCGTGTATCAATCTTTCGAACAATTTCACACCATTTTTATAGAAATGAAAAAAAACAGAGCCAAAAAAATTAAAAGTTTCAATGGTGAAATATTTTTGTTGCAATTTGGCGGTATCGGAACAAAACGATAAATCAAAAACGGCGTGAAAGGCTCATCGATATTTCGGCGGTCGGACCGGTCGTGATTAAAGGCTCCTGTGATGAATTCACGAGGAAATCGATTAAATCCTCACCCTCCGCCCTTTTCCCTCCTCATGCGGAAACCACCCACCGTTATAAATGTGAAAACGTACTGTCGGTGTGTGTATGCTTCGTTGTACCCGAAATACACGGAATATGTACATATATTTGTGTACTCGTGTGTGTGTGTATATACGTTCACGACCATCATTGTGAAGCTCAGTTCGCCGGCCGTCGAACGATTAGATTAGTAAAGTGAATTAATTAAATTTGAAACGGCTCTATCGGCTTTTGCGGCCGACGTAACGACGGCCTGCTGAAACTCTCCCGTGCACAAGCATTATTTATAATTCCAAAGCTGCTTCACTCAAAGCTCGGTGATGCCGGAGCACCGAAAATTATAATGACATGCTGTATTCTCCTATAAGACGAACACGCCTGCCCCTTCGATCGTTGCAGCATCGTTTCTCCACTGCGAAGAGTAAAGAAATTTTTAGGTCCGAATTTTCTACATGGAAGATTTATCAAATTAAATTATTTTTCTTTCACTAAATCTCGAACAATATTGGCTCCAACTTTTTATGTTAAAAACTTGGCTGAGGATAAGTTATTAAAGATCAACACACCGATCGAAGATGTTCTGATCTACGTAATTCCGATTCATTAAAGAGGTTTGAGCGCTTCCGCAATATTTTTGCTAATCCATTACAGTTAATATTTTT
Source organism: Ichneumoninae sp. A BG-2022a (assembly GCA_030522665.1). Taxonomy (NCBI): domain Eukaryota; kingdom Metazoa; phylum Arthropoda; class Insecta; order Hymenoptera; family Ichneumonidae; species Ichneumoninae sp. A BG-2022a. The sequence goes on along the minus strand of JAPYZC010000615.1, from coordinate 2,456 downwards.
CTAGATTATGGATATTTTCTGTAATACAAATAATCATCCACTATAATTAAAAGATCCGTATATGTTTGTATAAACGCCGTAAAAATTGTAGCACTCATGACTAAGGTTACGGTACCGATGTTCGGATACGTCCCGATCTTCGGACACTCCTATGCAGATCTGATTTATTCCGAATTGAAGTATTGAAAATCCATTATGACACTTGTAAACGTAACTGCAAACATTATACGATGCACAGAAAAAATGGGCCATATTCACCACTTTTACCCAATACACTATATCCGCAACCCAGATGAATAGGTACAAAAGAGAGCATTTCATGTATTTTTCTCATCAGTTACCGTGTGTGCTTTCGAAAATAAATTCAATCCAACGTGCTACGAGACTCCATCGGTCGCTCGAATTAACTTGTATCGAATGAATCGCATCCGTCGCATTTGTAACAGCGAAATTGTATATTTTTCATTGGAACCCTAGGCTGCAAGGAAATCGGTTCTCATTAGTTTCATTTCACCGACATGTCGAAAGTTCATCGTGCGTCGAAAATTCATCGCGCATTCAACCTCGTTGATTAGCTCGACGCGACAAATTATACTCGCTATTGATTTCGTGATCCTTTGGTTCCCGAACAAAATAAAATCATGACATTGAGAGGAAACTCGGTTCGTTATATTCCGAGATTCCCTTTGAACGTTGTGCATTGCTCATGTAAAATCCATCAAAACGACACGAATGTTGGTTCGACGTGTACAACTTTGGTATAATAATAATCTTTACCCAATAATGGGTTTCCGCAAGTGTACATATTTCACTGCGGTAAAAGGTAAAAGCTTCCAAATTAATATTCACGTAAGTCAATTTCGGCGAACCGTATAATTCAATGCAAAATTTCCGGCTCGTATCGGTTCAACGAACGAATATAACCCGTTCCGCAACAGCGGTCGGTACTCGCGCGAGGACGCGAAAACTGTCATCCATCATCGTAAACCGTTTGCACTGCAGCGGGCTCGAACTTAATGGCGTAACTCGTAGCTCTTAGTGGAAAAGCCTCGGAAGATTCGCTGAAACGTCCCGCGAGATTCGTGACCAACCCCATACCTCGCTCTCAGACGATCGATGGAAATTTAATACCAGTAACTCAGCGGAAGTGCATCTTAGTATTACGAGAATAATTTGTTTGCCACATCCGAACTTTTGTTTTTACCTATCCTGCGCCATCCGTCTTCACCTATCTCGATTGTTATTTGATTTCTAGTACGACATATTTTGGAATCGAATATCTTTTTCCAATTTTTTGTAATTTATTTTTCTATTTTTCAATTTTCGTCACGTCTGATTTGAAAATGTATCACCGAACTCGATAGTTCTCGAGTTGCAACTTCCGGCGCGTAATTTTACTGACACTTGTACCATTATTTTATCTTTTCTTTTCTTTAAACGCTAGAAATATCTCGGTTCTGCGTAAGCCAAGGCGACCTGGCGTTATTTTTTCACATCAAAGTTGAATTAACCGGAGCTTTCGGTAGACGAATAACCGCAGTTATTGGAGCCAGTCCAAGGCCATAAAGCAGAGAGGCTAGAGTCAGTGTCGAGGCCCGAGTGCTTTCCTACCGTCGCTTCGGGCTCGACTGGACTATTCTCAATGTACTTCCCTTAGCTAGGCCCGACGTCCGGTCGTTCTACGTTATGATAATATATTTCTAGGATAAAAGCTACGTCGCGTCGTTCAGGCATAACAGATAATGGGAGACAGTCGGCTCGGTTTCGGGAACGGTAAGAGGTCTTGCACTCCAAATGCCGGATACAGATCATTAAGAATAACGGCGAAACCGAATCGTCGTCTGCGATTCGCCGTCGCACCAATGCTCGGGCGTTTAATGCACTTTCCCTGCTTCTCCCACTAGACAAACATTAACGGCACAAATGTACTGCTAAAGAACACGTACCTACATCGCAGAGTTTCAGGAATCTCTTCGATCCAGTTCATCGCCGATATTTACTAAAATTTAACTTTGTACTTATTAAGGTAGTACTAGCACAATGACTGACGCCGCCTAAGTTTGAGAGGAATAAAAGAGAATTACAAACACTTCTCGATCGGATAAAAATCTGTAAAAAATCAAGCATATGGAAGATGTTGATAAGATTGTTCGTCCATAATAATTATCCCAAAATGTTATTCGTTTCCTTTATGTTAAAATTTGTTTAAAATCGTAATTTTCAAGTATTAGATGAAATTCTGAAAAATTGATACGTATTCAGAAAAATTAACAAATCATTTTCGTAATAAAAAAAAATTGGTTGCCGGGTAATTTGTTGCAAAATTTCATTTTCAGTAATTTGTTATGAACATTCTGAAATTATTATTATGCACAAACAATCTTTTCAGCACCTTTTATATGCTAGAATTTGTTCAGATTTTTTTCTCATCGAGAAGTGTTTGTAATCTTTGTCTT